>QTSX02000126.1:227735-248153 GCA_014839935.2 Entomophthora muscae
CCACAACACTAGAGCAAGATAATCAGGTAGCTAAATTGGGAGTCTCAACCAATGAAAGAACTCCCAGGCCAAGCACTATTTTGCTGCCTTTAGACCCAAGTACCCAATTCCCCCGGCCCTGCCTTTCCCAATGCCCTGATGACCCCCCATGGAAAATGTTAAGTTTGGAGGTGGGGTGCTATATAGACCCAAGGACTCCGCGCTCAAAACTTATTGTCATTTTTGAATAAAGGTTATGTTACTTTGACTTATACAGCTGCTGCCATATTTTGTATTTGCCATCTATCAGTTCAGTTTGAGATCTCCTGGCCCTCCTGCCCCTCTGCCTGCAGTTTTCTGTCCACCTGGTGTCCCCTTTGAGCCTGTTCATTTTACCAAATATCCATTAAAGCCCAAATATAAATATTATACACCAGAGAAGATCATCAAACTTGACCCATTAGCCCGCATCCAATCCGCCATCAGATACAACCACCAAGGCCCGTGGATATTCTCTACCCCCAAACTATTTAGAGGAAAATTCAACTATCTCCTGGCCTACAACATCTATATGGAACCGCTTGTAACACCCAAACCAATGCCAGTCCCCTCCCCTGACCTCCTGACCAACCATACCAGTAAGCTTTTTGGAATAGTGTACATCACCCTCACGGGGGTGGTAGACACCATTGTTCCGGTGGACGGCCCGTGGTCTTGGGTGGGGAAGTCTGCTTATTACCTTCTAAAGTTAGCCCCTCTCTTATGGTGGGCCCTGCCCACAAAAAACCCAGCCCAAGTTACCCCCAAAACCAGCAGGCCAGCCACCTGAGAGTGGATCCCTGACAGGAGCTCTCTTTCTTCTAAAATAAAATAAGCTTACATACTTACTTTCTCAAAAGCTTAAAATATTGATACACTGTCTTCTCAATCATACATTAAAAGTTTGGCTTTCAATCAATTCCATCTATCAGTAAACATTTCCTCAACTCAAATAATGATTGCAGTGTTCAAAACTTCACTATTTCTGAGGTTTCACTTTGATCCAACTAGAAACTTCATTTCCACTGCTCTAGCTGCTCAAAGGGTTAACACTTTATGCACCAAAGCATTAACTGGCTCCCTGTTTCAGCACTAGTTTATCCTGCATTCAAATTTAATCAATTTAAATAGTATTCTAACATTTGAATTGTTCTTATTGATCTTCTTCAATTTGCCAAGATCTTTACTCTCATAGTAAAATCCAGGGAAAGTGATCCACCAAAATGGCTTTGTATCCTGATCCCATAGCAAAATACCTTCATCTACCATAGAAGGGTATTAAGAAATCCTCTTTCCTGCAGCTTTCTCAACATTTCTCCTTGATTTTGCCATCTTAACAAAATCAACACATTACCTTCCACCTTCTGCTACCTCAGTAAATCAATCTGGAGAAATTTTGGAACATTTCCCCAAATTTTTCCAACCTTAGCCTAATTTTAAGAGAGGGGGGCTAAACTAACTAGGTTTGGCTCTCATCCTGGTGAGACAAACTACCAAGATGCCGCCCAGTGAATCACCAGGACAGTTGCTCTAAGAGGGGACCAGAGGGAGGACACAGGGGAAAATTGAGGAAAATAGGCATTTAGTCCCATCAACACAAGGCCTTTAAGCAACCAAGGTGTACAAGTGGGGACATATGCCAGGATCTTGGGTGCCGGCAGGGGGACAGAGTCATTGCTCTCCAGGGGAGGAGGGAAGGACACAGGCACTTCCTCAGAAAAGGAAGCAGTCAAGGTGTGGTCAGAAGAGTAAAAGTCCAAGTCATTGCAGGTTAGGCTTTTGACAAGGGCCTCTCAGGAGATGAGAAGGCTAGTAGGGAGTTGCAAGAGTCTGGAGGGGTTGTCACCCATGCGGCACACCAAAGAGGAGATGTAGAACCAAAGATCTGGGAAAGTGGATCAAAGGAGCAACAAAAATGGGGCCAGGGAAAATACCACAAACTTTAAGACAGGGAGGATCATTTTCAGAAACTCCAAGAAATTTGCAGTCCAAAGGTAAGGTTTTTAAGCCTCTTAGTAGTAAAATTTAAAACAACTAGAGTAGTTAAAATTAAACCCCAACAGTAATGGTTCAGAAAGCTTGGGGAACCTTGTGGATGGTCTTGGGTGAAATGGGCAGTAGAATTAATAAAAGCAGGTTTGAATACAAGCAAAAGCAATAGAAAATTTGAAAATCAAGTAATTTTTTATATAGGAAATTAGCTTAAAATTCAATTTTGAATAGTCTTTTTGAAAGCATAAGTAGTTTAAACAACAACTATATGCTGACAACCCTCCTAGGAGTTTCAGAGAAGCTACCAGGTTTGAAACAGGCCAGAGAAAGGTAAGATTTAATAGAAAATTGACTAACACTGTATTAAAGATAATAAGGAACCCCAAAATAGAGTTTGAGCTTAATCAAATAAAAAAGTGCAGCAACAGCTTTCAATTTTAATATAATTAAAGAATTAACAAACAGGGGACTGAAAGTCCCCTTGCTATGTTAAAAGGGTTGTGTTGCAAATCACATGATCACTAGGCTTGAATCCAATTGGCTAGAGAAGAAATTTTGCTGGACCAAGCCAGGGGGACTGGAGAGTTACATGCCAATTTCCGGGCCTCCATCTAATTGGCTGATGTTGATCCCAGGTATTTGAGATTCATTTGGATTTGTGGCCATTGATGTGGCATTCCTTGATTGGTTGCTTCTACTTGTTTTCAAAAGCAGGTGACACCATGCCAATAGGTAATCTAAATTAATAAGTGTTTCTTCCCAGGGGGAAGTAACAAGAGCCAGAGGATCTGAGGGATAAGCTAGTAAAAATCTCTCATCTACAGTGTGCGCCAAATCCCCTAAAAAATCAAGTGGCTTGACTGGCATTTGGGAGCTTTTCTTGGTGCAACAAGGAAAATGGTGCAATCTAAAGCCAAAGGGGGCAGTGAATTTACACTAATAGCCTAGCAGCTAGCATAGCTATTGAACAACTTATCAAGCCCTTACATATGACCTTCATACTGGCTTTTTTTGGTAGTCCCTATCAGTCAACACCTCAGACTCAGGCAATAAGTCTCCACAAGTGAATCAACTTAGACTTAAACCCATAAGTGACCTACACGTAGGTTATCAGAAGAAAACATACCTCTTGCACTACTACTGTTTTACTAACCCAAGTGGTTAGCTTGAGCTTTCAGGCAAAAAGTAACAAACTTCAACTCCCAGAAACCTCCAAATAATTAAGTTCTGCAGCTGTTTCTCTAAAAAAATCACCATATTGTGTGTTCTGAGCTATCCATGCTTTAGCTGGCAACTTTCTGACCTTTTTAAAGCTATCCTGAGATCATAAAAAGAAAAATTTTACCTCAATTTTAGTTAAAGTCACCCAACTGTATTCTCACTACAGTTGGGAACAGGATTTCAGTGATATCTCAGCACATCTATCCCAGGGAAGAACCATAGCTTTATTCTCACCTTAGCTAGCCTCAGAATGCCTATACTCATTGGTATAACTATTGCAGGGTACAAAACTTATATATCTTTTCAAAGCACTAGCAAGAGGCCATCTTAAAAACATCCCAAGGCAAAAACCAAACCCCAACCACATCAGTTGAGCAAAACCCCAGTCACCACAGCTGGGAAAACAAACAAAACAACAAAAATTTACATCTCTTCAACAATCATTCTCTACTTAGACAATATCAGCCCATACCTACAAAACAGCTTCACATGTGGATCATCACAGACAGGTGTCCTCTCTGGCTTGGGGGTTCTCTTTTTGCTTATTAGTTACATTTAGGTTGTTATATTTCTGGGCAGCTCTCTTTCCTTCCAAGAATACATCTTGGAGGCTGTTTCATTGGCTCATATCAAACTGACGTCTAATGTTTGTTAGGAGGCTGTTATAAAAGTCCAGCTACAGGCCAGCTTCATCAAGGTTAATGCTGCTGGGGCTGGGTCTCAGATGTCTTCATATGCTGCAATGTATTCTTTGATGGTCCCAGTCATATTGAAGGTTCTGAGATCTGTCATTATCACTAAACCAGAAACCTTCAAGGAAAACCTTTACCAGAAGGCCTTTTTGAATGTTCCCCAGTCTTCATTGTGATTGGGACTTGTTCAAGCCAGTCACTCACAAACTGCAAGGCCGCCCCTGTAACTTGTAGGGCGTTTTCAATGCCCAGATAACTTTAGGATAGCCAACCTGTGTGAACATGTTTTGTGTACTTTGGATCCAGAGCTTGAACTTTTATTGATGTATCCATGCAAATGCCTCAATCTCAGCTATACAAAGGCACTGGAAAGAAATTTCTGGCAGTTTGGGGACAGGTTAAGCTGTTGGAAAATGAAGGACTTCATGAGTGCAGAGGAAAATGTACTGTTTGCTGGTTATAAGTATTGTTACAATAGTAAAATTTTTTCCTGGAATAGATTGCTCAAGAAAAAAGAAAGCTGCAAAAACCCTAAAATTATTAGATGATCTAAACTTAGTCATTATAAGAAATGGGTTAAGGCAGCCCCTATTGATATTGAAGAAAATGACTTGCACCTCACATAATTCTGCCCAAACAAAAATGTACTGAAGTTTACGCAATATCATCACCCCCTGGCGCTTGGAAGTCAGCCAGCTGGTTACCCAAAAATATCAGAATATGACATCATAAATTCTTTGACTAAGGTCTCCAACCAAGAGGTGAAAATATTTACATCTAGCCAATCAAATTTAAGTTTGCCTCCCCCAGCTGAGTTATAGTCTCTCCCACTTCCCCTCAAAAAACTTTTTTTCAGATAGTTTTCTACCAACAATAAAGATAAACTCCCCTTTAGATGAAAGCAACTTTGGAGTCAAAAATTCCCATCTCATGCCATGGCTGCCGCTGTTTTGTCCTGGCTGAGAAAGGCCTCTATCAAGACCAACAGGTTTTTTACCCTTTATTGCAGAGCCATTTCTTTTCAGTTATTCATCTTCACTTCCTGTTTGCTTTTTCACTCCTCATTTTTTTGTTGTGATTCCCTCCCTTATTATGTAGATATGTAGGCTTAAAGTTACAGTGTACCTCACTTTTCTCAGTTCTAATTTTAGTATGGGTTATTTATCCCCATAACTCCAATTTGAGCTCAGAATTAATTTACACAACTCTAATAATAATGAAGTCTCTTCAAAGTTTACAATTATTGATAAAATGAGGGAGGAAACCAAATACTGAAGGCATTAATAATGAAAAATGCTCTCAATGATGAAATGTATGCAATATTGTCTATTTAGGATGTGGAGAGCAGTGAAGAAACTACAGTCACTGTGAAATAAGTACCACCCATTGAAAGGAAACAGACAGGAATTTACACAAGAAATGGCTTCATTTCCATGTAGCAAAAAATTAAATATCTCAAATCTCTAGCTTCAAATCAGTATATTGTTTAACAAACTACTGCAGTAGTTTTTAGCCTAGTTTCAACTATAATGGGCCTTGGAATCAATGCTGAAATATGTAGGTTCAATTTCTGTCACTGAGCCTCCATTAGTGAGGGGAAATTGAATGACATTGTGATGATCCACATGTAAATGATTTTGCAGGTGAGAGTTGATTTGGCTTCAAATAAAGATGCTGTGCTGAAAGTTGACACTGTGTTTTTTGTTTATTACAGGTGGAGGCCTAGTAGGGAATGATGGCTACTAGGAAAGATAAGGCCTAGCAAGTAGGTGAAAAGACCAATAGGGGCAGATTTTGTCTCCACCCAGCAGAAGATATTGGCTGCTGTGGGCTAGAGGTCTTCACCCAGCAGGGAACTGTGGCTGCTTGGGGTGAGAAATGAGATAGCTCAGCAGGGAACTTTAGCTGATTGGGATGGGATGTGATCCAGCCTGATGGGTAGCGTTTGATGCTCAGGCTGGAGGATGTTTAGACCCTGGCAGGTAATGCGGGCTGTCAGGGTAGAAAAGTGTAACAGCATGGTAGGCTACTGGGCTACCAGGGCTGTAAGTTTTGGACCCCTGGCAGGTAGAGCGTGCTGCCAGGGAGGGGAAGAGATTTGAGGGCTCTACATACCCTGATACACTTACATGAGGTCTGTGAGCAATCATCCTACCTAACAGACTGGTAGGGTGTCCTTGTTTATGCCCCTATGGGAGCTTTGCAGAGAACCCAAAGTGAGCATTGTAGGGCATAGATTTTCTCAGAGGTGTCGCCAAGCCGGTTTGCTTGGGGAAGCAGCTGCAGAACTTGGTGTGGTCAGGCCTCTGGGAAGTAAAGCTGATTACTTTGCAACTGAAAGCCCAGACTTACTCACTTGGGTGAGTAAAAACAACGTCATAGACTTTGATGATCTATGGTTGGATGGCCTAAGTGGATTGCCACTTGTGAGGGCCCAATTAAACACCAGTGACCATGTAGACTCATGTCTTGGTCTACAGGTTCTGGTAACAGGGACTGAGATAAAGAACCAAAGAGGTTCATAGTTTGGGATCAGCAGATAAGACTAGTAAGAAGGACTGTATGATCACAGTGAAGACTAGTTGAGGAACTGTTGGTTCAGGTTGAAGTTTGGAACCAAAATAGTTCATTGTGCAGGTGGAACCAAGGTGGTTCCTAGTGAGGATGAGCTGAAGGGCTGAAAGATTATAGCGCAGGAGCAGCTTATCATGGTGCAGAAGTAGCCAGAGGACTGATGATGAGAATTAGCTGTTTGGAGACTGGAATGAGCTGTTTGTGGACTAAGATGGACTGATGGCTGGTTAGGCTAAAGAGCTGGAAGAGATGGTTGAAGAACTAACTAAAGGACCAGAATATGTTAGTGCAAGACTAGATATGGAGCTAGAAAATGACTCAGAAGGACTGGCCAGACTGGATTCAGGAGCCAGAATGCTGATTTTACCCCAACCCCCCCAACTCCAATCCCCCCTCTTTTTTTATTTTTTTTTTTTTTTATTAATTATATTAATTCAAAAAAATTAAAATAATTTTTTTTTTTATTATCAAATAAGAAAGAAAAAAAATAAAATAATTTAAAATTTATGGTTATTTTGGTTTTTTTATTTTAAAAAATGTTTTTATGGTAAATAATAGTTCCTTTTTGTTTTTTTAGTGTCTTAGAAGAGGAAATATTAAAAAAAGAAGCAGTTAAATAAGGATTTAATGCTGCCAAAATTATAGTAAGGAAAGAATTAATTATCATATTATATTACAAGAGTAAAGAGAGAGAAAGAAAAATAAATTACAGTGTTTAAAAGTTTAAATTTATTAAGTTTGAATTGGGTGGAAGAAGCCAGAAAACAGGACAGAGAAACTGTGAAGACGAATAAGAAAATTTTTCCAAGAACAACTAGGAGAGGCAAAAAGACAAGCAACGGGCGGGTTCAAAGGGCAAAACATTGAAAGAAACACGGAGAAACGTTGAGAAATCAAGGAGTCAAAATTTGCCTAAGTAAAAATATATGGAAGCGCTCAAGATTTTCTGGGGAAACATGATGGGAATCATGGCAAATGTTCAAAACGCAGAGCAGTTGTTTACCCAGAGCAAGACAGCTTCAGGGTTGAATCAGAGTCAGGAGTGAATCATTTGGTTAAACTGTTCAGCGAAACAGTTGAATTGAGGTGTTTGATTGACTGCAAGCCAGAGTCTATTTAGTTGGTGTTTTGAGGGCTTTAACTTAAGAGTTAAAGCCTGAAAAATGAGGAGCAGAAGCAGAAAATTCAGGGCTTTCATTGGCTAAAGTAAGCTTTGAAGTTTAAATATTGTAAAGAGAGAAAAACTGGATAGTTTAAGCTTTTGAAAACAAGAGTTCTAAGAGAGATTTTGGTCTGAAACAAGGAGCTATAAAAAGGGGAGCTATCTGAGACTCTTCAGGGACTAGATCAAGTGGATTACAAAGCTCACTAAGGACTACAGAATGAGCTGAAGACCAAGATAAAGGTGCAGAAGCCCAAGATAAAGCATCCAGAGCTAGAGATAAGGGGGCCAGAGCCAGAACAGACCAAAGGAGCCTAAGATAAAGGTGCAGGAGCCCAAGACTAAGTACAAGGAGTCCAAGAGATTGTTGAAGGACTCCAAGTATTGGAAAACCCATATTGTTTCCCTTACCCAGGCATTATATAAGAAGGTTTCTAAGGGAATCTTTTTTCTGACCGTAAATAAAGGCCTATTACAACCCCTGCCCAAATTCCCAGTGATTAGAATACAAGCCCAATGAGTGAGCTACCACATATCTTTTATCCTAGTCAAGGGGAAGAGGATACATATTGTCAGAGTTGTAGGAGATTTTCCACTAGTAAGTCTTACCCAAGAGGAGTGAGAGAGATTGATTAGGCATCTTGAGATGACGGATAGGGGAGTTTATAGGAAATGAATTTTGCCGTGTTCTGAGGCGCAGCACAGACACACAATGAGGAATCCTAACCTTAGGATTGGATTTGTACTTAGTCTTGGTTATATGGCAGGGAAGGCTATGCAATTACCTTGTGGCCCTGGATGAATAATATCTACTAGTTGTGGCTAGAGAGAGGCACCAAAGTACTTGAAGACACAAAGACAAAATGTGAATAAAACTTAATTTTTATTGGTGAATAGGAAATAGGAAATAGGATATATACTGTGTAGCTACCACAAAACAGTACATGGATGGTAGGATCACTTGCCACAAGCATGAGTGGGGCAAGTGAGTTGTGCAGAGTCAGGAAACCAAACAATTGTATTTCCCAGTTTGAGTATAGACTCATTTCAAGGGGCGAAAGCAAAAGATAGAGATTCATCCTCAAAATAACACATTGAAGGCAAAATTGAAACACAGTGAATGACAGCATTCACAAAAAATTTACTAGGTTGTTGCAAGAGTGGTACAGGCCCACAGAGGGGCTGGCACCCACTGAAGTACAGGTGCATGGTGGGGATGGCTGCCTAGTGATTGAAAAGGTGCTGGAAGAGTTTGCAGTTATGCAGGCCAAGTACAAGCTTCTGATCAACCACTCACCACTGTTGGGGAATGACGACTCCTCCAAGCCGGTCCCTGGCTATGACCCAGGACACACTTTGAGGGCTGGCAACCAGGAACCCCACAGACATCATAATTTAACTTTGGGGCTGAAAAACAGCCAATTACCTGTTTTCTGGGGTTCAAAGGTTTATAGGCCCCTTTTGAAGAATCAGACAAACTTTCCACATATTTGGCCTCATCACACTTACTATATATAGCTTGGTCTAAACCAGCAAGCTCTTTTAGGAGTTTTTTCTAACCTCTGAAATTTTGATCTTTGATTTTTTTGGGGGCGAGCAATCCCGGTCAAGATGACTTTATCCGTGGCAATTAGATCATACCGATATGATTCATCATCTTGGCATTGTTGTTTGTGAGTATTTAATTGGTTGTAAAGATGGAAGCATCAAAGATTTGGCTTTTCTTATCTTGGCAGATCCAAGTCCCTTTGAATGATGATATTGCTTTAATGGCTAGTTTAGGCTTTAAACATTTATGTAAGTATCTCTTAATTATCCGAGATCTCTAGTTATTTTATTGCACTCGGGAGATTTTCCTGGGAGTTAAAATGGGCTTAATACTATGGGGAAACCTCACAGCATGGCGAGATTTTGTTAAACGAGACATCCTTTTCTATGATTGCCACTTTATTGCGAATAGGAAGCAACATAGGTAGGATGTACAGTTATGGATTTGGGTTTGTGAAATATTTTTCTACTCTTCGCAACTTTCTATCAATAGTTTGGTTCCAAAGCGTGCTTAAACCCGTATTTAAAATCCTTCCTCTTTAAATAAGCAAATATATTGAATATTTTAATTTTACACTTATTTATAGGGGCGTATTGACGTGAAATAATATAAAATTTATATCAGTTGACGTAATTGAAGGCGTCTAAGTTAAATAATAATTTTATTGTAGATCTAGCTGTTTTTCTTCTCAAAGGGAGAGAAGTTGATTTTGCTTTTGCCAGCGCTTAGATCATCGATAACCCGAACAATTTGGTCGATTTCTGCCTTGACATCCTCGCTGTCTTCAGGATTCACTGGGACTGATTTCAGAGCCATCGTGGATAAGAATTTCACTTTGTTCTTGTTCAGTGACTCATCGCTTGTCACCTCGTTAGTGATATCGTCAATGGCTGCTCTAGCCACCGCCTTGGGGAAGGTCGTGACGATATCGCCAATCAGGCCGGCCGCCCCTGGTGAGAGGCCGACAAAGGGTTGGAACAAATTCGAAAGCCTCGAGCTGGTGGGCCCTGCCGGGGCAGCCGCTACTAAGGTCAACAGTGCGAAGAAGCTGAAGGAATTCATTCAATACCTGCTTAGGCGATAGGCGATGCCTTTTATATCATCAATCCTCAAATCTAAATCACCCAGACTTGATCGTCAAGCGCTCCAAAAGAAAATCGGGCTGTCATACCGATATTGAAATGGGTATTTATATTCGACATGCTTCTTAAATAGTTAGTTTGCTGCTCTAGATTCCAGTGTGTGGATGTATCCACCTCTCACTTAGTCCGAGATAATTAGTAGCTGTCTGTTAGCCATCAAGATGCTGGCTTTTGATTGATATAGGATTTAAACTAGCCATTGAATCCTAACTCATTACATCGACAATCCCATTCCGATGATCAAACGCTCTGACTGAACGACCTACATCTCCGCCACAACTGCTGAAAGCCTGTGCTAACTTTTTAGCACGTCACCGCCGAGCTCAACACACTCAAAAGATACCAAATGTGATTAAAAACACCTAAGCTAAATTAAAAGGTCAAATCTATGACCAAGCAATTGCATTCAAAATACTTGTGATCTACAACTGAAGCAACCTCCATCCAAGGCAGCATTATAAGCTAATAGCAATAGCTCAAATTGTGTTGTTCTAGTAGAAACCATTATCTTGACTATTTTAAGTTTATCACAGAAAATTCAATGCTCTCGATATGATCTATTCTAGCGATATATATAGTGAACCAGAAGTAAAAGTTGGCTCAAAGTGCTCACAATAGATTTTTCTTGGGGCCACAATCAAAACATTTCAATCGAGCTTACAACCTTAGAAAAAAATCAGCCTGGGTCAAACACGGATCTTCTTCAATTGCTCTTTGATGCAAGCATACTTAATACAGATGGTGGGCCAATAACCCTAGAGAACACTTTCAACCTTTCACACCATCTATATAACTCTTCCCTATTTTAATAAGCCTCCTTTTAATATACTAAATATGAATCAGCAAGGGCTTTATTTTTATCCCTATTACTTCCCTAGAATACAAGGCTATCATGGGCAAGCTTCATACTTGTAAAAAGCATCAGCTTCTTGAACATATTGAGTTGAAAGAAATAATCATATCAGATAAGGGGTCCCTTCATTGATTTTGAAGAGCTTGGGTTACCAACCAAAATGCCTGCTTTACTACCAGTCACCCCCAGGGAATCTCTAAAGGGGCTCAGCAAGTATAAAATTTAAGGCTATATCTCTCTCTAATAACCACCTTGAATGCTTTACTTTCCATGATACTTCCTAGGCAAGGCAGTGGGTTTAGAACATATTTTTGATCCACAAACCAGGCTCCTATTCTCCCATATCTAATATGAAGAAGTCAGCCAAACCAACCTGTTTCTAATAAGAGCCTCAAAATATTATGCATTTAGGCCTGTTATCCAAGCTATATTTAATAAATTCAGCCAAAGCTTTACAATTTACAAGATTAATTGTACACTATCAAACCTGGAGTAATATAAAACAGGATTATCTGAGCCTTTTTTAAGCCCCTGGGTTTACCCTCCTATGAAGTGAGTATTCTGCTCCTCTCTACCCAAAATTGAGGTACAGTAAGAAATAACTTTTCTTGATTGAAACTTTTTTGAAGTGATCCCAAAGGTTTGAATCAATAATTATACTTTAAATGATTTCAAGAAAGAGCACCTGTTTAATAGAGACATGAGCCATATATACAAAAGATTCCTAGTGTCATGGAAAAAGACATCTTGGTGGGTATTGCTTGCCCCAAGAAAACTCATCAGAAATGAGCTGCCAGTAAGAAGATGTCTATGAAAACCTACAAAGACCTGAATCAAGCTATTGAAAGGAAGTGGGTGGTAGCCAAGCAGATACACCTTCAAACAGGACCTAAAAACCTGCTGTTTAAGGCCCAAAAACCCAAAAACCTTGTATTTTAATGTTTTTTGGCCCATAAATTAATTTATGATGTCATAAAAGTTTCAGTCATTTCTGAAGGGTTAGTCGTTGGAATTCACCCTGCTGATGTCAGCATTCCCATCCCACTTATATGAGCTGGTGTGTAGCTCAAAACTACCTTATTAGTTGAATAAAACCCATATTATCTCTAAAGTTGTCAATTTTTTATTTCTGGTATGTAAAACTCACAAAAATCATATTTCTGTTTGTGTACATCCCTGTGTGCACCATTGCAGCGTGCAGAGTTAGTTTAGTACTATTTGCAGCCATTGCGCTGTTGTTTAAAGTTTTTTCACCCAAAATTGAGGAGTATGTCAAGCCAATTTGCCAAATCCTTCATTTGCAAAATCTGGTTTACATTCCTCAATCATCAGCTTTTGTAATTTCTGCTCTCATTTTTACAGTTTGCATTTGGCCTGTATCTTTGCTTGGAGTTTACCACTTACAAATTTTGACGTTGAGAATTCTTTTGCTACTCAATGTTTTCAGCACTTGGATTTGCATCCCCCATTTTCTCAATCTTTCAGAATTTTGAAGTTCCTCCACCATTAAACCTAGTAGCAGGAATAAATCCCCTTTAGTATAGCATAACAAAACCAATAAAGGAGAATTGAAACTTTTCATGGTGTGATACTCAGATTAAATGAATTTGAAGATAAATGTTAAAATAATAAAATTCAACAATGAAAATAGTATCTTTGCTTGAACTAATTAGGCGTCTATTAAGATCCACAAAGAAAATGTATAGATGGCTAAGACTTTGGCATCAGTAGTAGAAGCTTCAAAATGTGGGGACAACCTCCAGAAAGATTTCTCACAAGAGACCCTTTCATCACTTGACTTGATTTTCTGGTACATGTAGCCAAAAGTAGAAGGTGACTCAAGTTACTAAACAAGGAAACACAAACTTTAAAAGAGGGGGCTAAACTGACTAAGTTTGGCTTCCATCCAGGTGGGAAGACCCACCGGGATACCATCCAGTGCAGAACAGGGATGGCCACTCAAAGAGGTGTCCAGAGTGAGGATGCGTGAGATAATTGGGGAGAAGTAAGAGCCCAAACTCATCAAGAGAGTCCCACCAAGCAGCCAAGGAGTCCACCTGGGAGCATACTCAAGAAAGTCCAACTCCTCCTCAGGAACTGTGTGCTTTGGTTCTGTGGAGAGGAGAAGCTTTGGGGGTCCAATTTCTGGGAGGTTGAGGAACAGGTTCAGAGGGAAACACTTCAAGATCATCACATGTGAGGCTCTTAATGAGATTCTCACTGGTGACAAGAAGGTCTTGGGTGTGCCCAAGAATTTATTTGAACAAATAAATGAAGTTAATGGGATTTTCTCTCACATAGTGAAGGGAGGAAGAAATCCAATTCCATAGATCTGGAGAGTTTATCCAAATCATCACCAAAACTGGAGCTAAAGTGAAAACCACAACCTTCACAAAGGGGGCCAACATTTTTTTAGAAACCAGTAAGATTTAAAATCTCTTTGGGCAGTGTAAGGGCCACAAATTATAAAAATTTGAGCCCAGGAGTAAAACCTGTGACCTTCGCTGAAAAGCAGAAACACAGGTGACCACACAAACCTGCTGGGAGACTCAAACCTCCCATAAACCACCAGGGCGGGTGTAAACTGTCTCTCAAAAGAGAGATTGGTTTTAATCAGCTTTTATTAACAAAAGCTAATGAAATGACCAGGGCCAGTTCACAAACTGGTCCAGGGGGGCTAGCGGCCCTCAACGGTAGCAGAGCCACCAGCTCCTATACCATAAATGAGCTAGGTGGCTCCCAACCAACAATAAATGATTTTTGCTGGGTTGTTCAGCAGATCCAGTATCAACTGGGTCTGTTGAATAACTAGGCAAGTAAATCAGTCCCAGTTCCAACCAGTTCCCCTGAAAATAAGGCTCCTGTCCCCATCTAACCTTCCAGGTTAAAATTTAATACCACTTCACTCACTGATGTCATGAAGCATCATCTGCAGGAAGATGTTTCAGTTTCCAATGCCAATCAAATAAATCCTGCCAGAGAAGATTCCCAAGCCATTAAAAACCCCACAATGCCTGCAGCTTCAAGCTATTTCATTGGGTCAGGAATAGAAGAAAAGCCAATCAGTCAGGAGTATCCATCAGCAAATGATAATCCCTCTTCCCAGAAGCAAGTCCAAACTTCCAAGCATTCCCAGCCTCTAATGATTAATCCAGATATAATTAGTCACCAATTAGCTCCCAGAAATCTGACCAATCTCAAGATGAAACCAGATGAGCCAAACCTAGACCCCAAAACTCCCCCCAGCCATGAGTCAATCAACCAATCCAATGGCCAAAGCTCAGAGAACTTCCCTCCACTAACCCAGTCTAAGATTCTTGGGGCCATATCCCCTGTTCTCAAGAATTGCACCTTCATCCCCAAAGTACCTATGACCAAAGATTGGGCTACTAGAGCACTCCAAGGAGCTGCCAGTAGTTGCTTTCAAGGAAGAACAGATGAGTAGTATAAAACCCACTTCCCTACAATCAAGACAGACACAGATAACGTTTAATAAAGTATATGGTCCAAAGAGTAGTCTTTGCCTTCCTTCCACATATTCTTTTATCACCTTGGACAATCCCTTATCAACCAGCTCAGTCACCAGCACTTCCATTAGTAGAAACTGTAGAACCTATTACCATGGACTAACAGCCAGGGCCCAGCCCTGGACGGACAAGCAACTACATCCCTCCCACTCCTCCTCCAATCCCTCAACCCTCTGCTGAGGTTATCCCTTATGACCACAGCAGATATGGGATGGTTATTCTGACTATCCTTAGTCTTGCTGAGGTTTTAGTGCCTCACCTTGGTGCCTACCGTCTACTTGCAGCAGGTATGCTGTATTTGTCTCGCTCCTTGCCCTTCCTGTATTGGGCTTTGGTGTCACAATATCCTGAAGGGTGGACTCCTCCCATGTCGCCTTGGTATGATACTACACCTGGCCATGACAGGCAGAACAAGGCTTGATTCTAGTGGCTAATAGAAATAGAAAAATTCTAAGCAACTAAAAATCAAAGAAAACAACAGAGCCAAGCTATACACTTTAAAACAGAACTGGAGGAGCCTTAAAAAGCGTATATGTAAGCTAGGACAACAAAACCAAACTTCAAATAGGTAATTATATTTGAATTCAATAATAATACAAGAGTTTGAGTTTAGCTTTCAAAAACTAAGGCAGTAAGCTATGATATATATACTAACAATAGCTTTAGAAGCTTTGAAGGAGGCTCTGGGATCCAGAGAAAGGCCAGGAAGTAGAAGACTAAGAATTTTAATACTAATTTTGCTCTGAGTTTCCCTCCTTGCCTGCCAATGTATCTTACAATAAACAGGGGGTGTTCAATGAGTTGCCCCTTGAAGTATCTAACAGCATAAACCAATCTGATGGTAATATTGTATTGCGGGTACTTTCTCCTAATTACGAGCGTTGTCAATTTGACCTGCTGATCCCCGCACAAGTTATTCCTTGGCTTCAAACTTTACATGGAACACACCACTACGCCATCCCCTGTGGCCTTGTGGCTTTCCACATATAGTATATTAATCACAATATGCTACAATAACCAATACCTTATTCTATTCATTATTGTCATTTATATTGGAGTGTTGTCTTCTCCAATTCAAAAAATAAACTCTAATTGGGTTAGTTGCAACAGTGGTAGCAGGGGTAGGTTGAAAACCTACCTAAAAGAAAAATCCCCTAAGAAAGGACAGAGTACAGGCTGTGTTGGGAATTTTGACCAAGAAATGATGCCAATTATAGCAGATCTCACAGATTGGGGTTGCTGCAACCAAATCCATAAATTAGTAGTATAAAATAACAATGCAATTATGACAGAGCTTGCAGATATGAATTGCAGCTACCAAATAACATAAATTGGTAG
Organism: Entomophthora muscae; assembly: GCA_014839935.2. NCBI lineage: Eukaryota > Fungi > Entomophthoromycota > Entomophthoromycetes > Entomophthorales > Entomophthoraceae > Entomophthora > Entomophthora muscae. The sequence continues at coordinate 243,804 of QTSX02000126.1, forward strand.
TATAAATTATATGCATATAGATCAGCAGTAGCCTGCTGACCTGAACCTTAAATTAGCCAATGATAAGCGCTGCCGCAGCACTAAGTAAAACATTATTTGCTGCTGCGTCACTTTGAAAAATACACAGGCACTGCAGTGCCACCTAGCAACTGGATTAGGCGCCAAAGTGCTGAACTACTTTTATGTCAAGTGCCGCCACACCAACGGAAAATTATTGCAAGCGCTGCGGCGCTGCCTGGCAAATATTGCAGGAGCCACTTTACTTTTATATCAAGCGCTGAGGTGCTGGATTTGATTCCCCATTATCTCAGATTTCCATATTAATCACATTAATAAGCATTAAGTTTGGAGTATGCCAAGTAAGTAAGAAGTGCTCCTGAAGTAACTAAATTATTCCATGCCAGCAAGGATCACCTGTGCTGGGCAAAGATGAAAATATTCTATTGATTGATATTCAAGAAGTGTCAAAACTAGATTAATAATTAATCAAATTAAGGGTGTGTTAGAATGTCCTTAAGACATTGCTAGCAGCCCAGAGATTAACCTTGCAGAAGGTATAAGAAGAATTAATCAATTAAAATAAAATTACATTTGAACCATCTTTGATCTATCTTTATTATGGTTGACCTTTATCCTAACCTCTAAGTGCTTCTTTGTAATCAGAAGCCATTTCTGGACAGTGATCATGGCTTCATTCAATCCTGGCTTTTCTGTAAGGTCTTGCCCATATTTGTGCAAGGTTATAAACTAGCGCATTTAAGGCATTAGGATTCAGATTCAAAAGGCATAAAAAGGTGGGAACTGTCTGCAAAATAAACTTAAAGAACCCTGCTAAAAACTTATACTGAGTTAAAAAAGGAGTTATTGAGTTTAAGAACCCTAAGCAAAGAAGATAAAATAAAGTGTTTAATAGTGAACAATTTTTTACTAAGGGAATGTCAATATTAGGATATTCTACATCAGCAAATTGGTACATATAACTATTGAAAGGTTACTTAAGGGAAAATAATGGATACAACAAGCCTAAGGCTTGTTGTTTTACAAGTTCCATTTGTTTAAGGAAAGAAAAGGCTAAACTTAAAAATAAATTTAATAAAAATGTATAAATTTCTAACAATTAAGATCTCAAGTTGAAATTAGATAAAAGATTGAAAGGAAGAAATCACTTAGAATTTCAGATTAAAGCCTACTCTTTACAAGCTCTTTATTTATAGAAAAAGTCTTTACCAGTTGTATAATGATATTCATGGGAAAAGCAGCCAAGAACAGGAGAAACTGGAGGAAGTTGGGTGAAAACCTGGAGGAAAAAGGAGAGCTTCAAAGCCCAACAGAAGTTGCAGATCAGCAACATTAAACTGAAGAGCGGCAACAATGTAAGTGGGGGTTTTGAAAGATAAAAATAGGTGAAAATATTCTGCTTTAAAGTAGAAATATATAGCGGGATAGAATGGAAGACAGCAACAACAACAATTTGAACGCAAATAGCAAAAAAACAAGGTAATTAACTTTAAAATACTTATATATTAACTCTCAATTAAAGCTTCAATGTTAAAAAATATTGAATTTAAATCAACCAAAAACAAACAAACATAATAAATTTAAAGAGCTTGCCCTTTGGGGCAGGGCATGACATCTTCTGATACAATACTTGTCAGGAATGACAATTTGGATGCTCCTGAATCCCAAAATACAGAACCAGAGTCAAACCCTGGACAAAACACTTCACAGACCGCCAGAATCATAGGCTGGAAACCTGATAACCCATTAACAATTGAAAAAGTTGTTTCCAGCCCACCAGGACCCAAACCCTTAGCTGTCCCGCAGGATTCCGCAAGCAAACTGCCAGTACAAGACACCAGGAATTTCCCTGAGGTGCCAATACCTGACATCAGCAGTTTGCTTGGTGAAATGTGCAAGTTTCCCAATGAAAGTTATTCCAAACTTCCCCAAAGCCCAAGAAGTAGAACTGAACCTGAAGAGGCACCCAATACCCAAATCACAAACAGAAGGATTCACAGTCTTCTCATCCCAAAACAGCCAGTGGCAAACCACCAGTGCCAAGCGCCACACTGCCATCTAAGACCCCCAATGCCAAACTGCCCAAGCTCAGAAAACTTGACCAGGAAATGAAGCCTGGCAGTGTGGTATAAATACCTGCCAGGCCAAGATCAATCCCCATTGTAATTTTTAAATAAAGGTTATGAGATATTGGTTTCCCTAATTATTGCCGTATTTTATTCTTGTCATCTGCCAGTTAACTTGAAGATTATCTGACCCTCCTACCAGCCCGCCAGCTATGTACCACCTGCCAGGTGCTCCCTTTGGTCCTGTCCATTTCAAAGATTACCCCTTAAAGCTTGAGTATAAGGAATACACCGCCAATAACATACTAGCCCAGGATCCCTTGGCCAGAACTACAGAGTTAACCAGATACAACCAAAAAGGCCCTTAGTACATTACCAAACCCTGCCTGTTCAGAGATAAATATAACTTTCTTCCTGCCTACCAATTAGACATGGAACCACCTGTCACCCCCAAACCAATGCCTGCTTCTGCCACCAAGCTCCCACTGGACCATACCAATAAGCTTTTTGGGATCAATTACATTACTCTCACAGGAGTAATAGATACTATTGTCCCCGCTGCCAGTCCATGGTTGTGGGTGGGCAAGTCAATGTCCTACCTCATTAAGTTAGCCTCAATCCTTTGGTGGGCCCTGCCCACCCAGTCCGCAACCCGCCAGTTCCCAAATGCTAGCAAGCCGGAAGATCAGGGTTGGTTCCCTGACAACACTACTCATATCATCACATTTAACTGTATTCAAGCAAATTTCCTGTGCCCTATAATCTCAAATAATTGTGGAGCTGTAATGCAAAAAGTGCTACAGGCCGTATGGCTACTCCCCATCAAGAAACTTTCCTTCTAATCCCCAAGGGGGGCATCTCCAATGGTATGTCATTTATCAAGACCAGATGGTGCTCACAGGCATGTACAATTGTCTCTGCCTTGAGCAGCGCAACACAAGTGTCACCCTGCCCCAATCAGAAAATTCTCAATGTATGCTAAACCTCAAGCTTGAGTCCTTTGCAGGTGGTGTTGAAGGAGCTGACATTGTTAGCTGGCTCCGCTCTACCAAAACTTGCCTTTGTATCTGTCAAGTGCCTGAGCCCATGTGGGTTGCCACCACATCCAGGCACCTTACAGAGCCTGCTACAGTATGGTCTACTAACTGGGCAAGCCAAGAGATAGATGTCACTTGGGTGTTGTTCAGGGACACGGCAAAATCCCGCTACAGAGAAACCTTTTCACCCATTGTGGTGGGTACTCCTCTTCTGGCTATTAAACAGACCAGGTCTGTCCCTGAATACCTTGCAGCTTGGCAACAAGCCCTTGCTGCCGCCCCAGAAGGGCAACAGCGCCCATGTTGACACTTTGTCAACATGGTCACTGTTGACTAAAAACTTGAAATCTTCTATGTTTTTTCCTAGTTGTGCTAGCTTAATTCCCAGTTTTTTAAAGCGTTCAGGAATGCAAACCTAGAAACCACAACAAATTTGTGGCCATTTTGACACAATTTAATATTCAACTTAATAAAAAACTCAATTCAACCAGATTTTTCCTTTATGTTTACTAATAAAAATCTGTTTATTTTTTTATTTGTTTTCACAACATAAAGTGTCAATGTCAACACTTTTTAAGCAGAACTTATTTTTAATAACAAAACTCAAGCATCTAGAGTAAAAAAAGTGTGCATTTAAAAATATTTTTTTATTTAATTATTATATTGAAAAAGACAGTGCACATACATTTGATTGTTGAAAGGTTCATCTTATAAATATATATATGTGGCACTTATTCTGGCTTTGATATATTAAGTGGATTAGTGGCTAACAGCATTCTAATAATTTAAGTGTGAGTTGCTATGTAAGTTACTATAGAATTTATTATTAAAAATAATGTTGACACTTGTAAATGCCGTTTATTTGCTTGTGATTATCCCCTGGGGTGGAGTTAAGCAAATTAGAGTGGCGCAATTAAGCCTAGATTAATATGTCACCTCATATAAAGAATGTTGTAAGTGACGTTGTCGACACTTTACCCTTTTCAATACTTGAATACAACTTCATAACAACTTCATATAAGCGCAATGGTAAAATATCATATTATCACCTCCAAAATATAATTTTTAATAAATAAATAAAGAAAATTATTAATTTTTTAACTTATTTTTATATGTTTTTTTTAAATTTTTATATGTGAACAAAAATACACAGAAAATGGTTAATTTTTTGCTAGCCTGCATAAATTTAATTAAGCGTACTATGTTTTTTCATAGTAACTTTTCAAAAA
>QTSX02000127.1:0-246464 GCA_014839935.2 Entomophthora muscae
CAAAAGTGATTCAAAATTTGGACCAAGGATTTGACAATCCTGCATTTTTACGTTTAGGTTCTGAATTTACAGTATATTGTTTTATTTTGATTGTATTTGCCTTATTATTATAAAGATCACTATCTTTAAAGCCCTTTTGTTATTTTCTTACCAAAAATTAAACCCCCTAAAAGGTTTAAACTATCATTGACTTTTAAAATATAATTGAAATTGAGATGACTTTTATTTCTAAGCTTAAAGCTTCAGATTAAAAGGATGAACATGCTAGAGATATTGAAGCCAGGAAAATAGAAAAATGTTAAATTGTTTTAGGAAATGACCACAGTTAACTCAGATACTGCTAAATATATAAAAGTATAAGCTAATAAGTGAATCTAATGATATAAAAAATAATTGTTTTATATGCATGATACAAAAAATATTTCAGAAAAAAAATCAATAACAAACTAAACCAAACATACATATCTCACTTCAAAAGAGTATTATATGGTTTTAACTATAGACTACATAATCCAAGCCAGAACTATATATATATTTATATCACATGCTTGAATTTTTTAATAAATTTGTTGATTTGTCCTTTGGGATCCATAAATTAAAATTGAAAATAATAGAAATATTTTCAAAAACTCTGTACCCTCAAAACAATGTAAGAATTATTCAATCTCCCATCACTTATTTGTCATAAGTATGCTCCATAATAAAAGTATAAAATAGGACCTTGTTGATAGCTCAATAGAGATAGCTGAATAGCATCTCCTTGTATTTATCCAATGTAAGCTGCACAAACAAAACAACTTTCACTTTTATAATAAAAACTATAGCTTTGTGTACCACTAAATCATCTTAGAAAACTAGAATAATGGACAAATTTGATTTTTTGCTGAACTAATCAAAAAATTGTGCTGGGATAGCAGAAAAATAGCAGTGAGTAGCTGTAAAGAGCCAAGTGTAGCACAACTGTTCTATTTTGGACCCTGCCCATGTGACAGAAATTGCGGGATAGTAAGAAGCTATCTCCATATGATGGGGAATCACCACCCAAATTCACATATAGTTAATGATTAACCACCAACACAGCTTCAAATACCGTTTTGTGAAATTTCCAAATGAGATACTAGGATTAAGTAAAATAATTAATCCTAGCCAAAGTAGCCCAAGATAAATAGCCTGTGAAAGCTTCAGAGAATCTTCAGAATAAAATTCAGGGCATGTAGATGCAGCACAATTTTCATTTTCCAAGACAGGGGGGACCACTCCAAGATTGGTAGACATTGGATTAACATTGGGTGGAGGCAACAACAAAGTGCCAACGGCAGGGCCCCATCTTCCTGTAATGATCCAGCTAAGAATTAGATTGTTGGGAATGTAGCACAACAGGCCAACTACAGGATGCATTTGAAATAAAAGTTAGACCAAGGGATATTTGATTTTATTGAGTAAAAATTTTGGGAGGACTCAACTCTTAAGAGTTGAAACAGTGAAAATTATTCAATATATATCAAAATTTGACTAAGCAATACCGCCTGGATCCTGGGCTCCTATTCCTTCCACATTGTCAAGTGAGTACCTAGTCCAGTTTGCAAAGAACCCTTGAGTGACCAACTTCTGATGACCATGCTGATAAATAAGATCATACTGGGTGACCCTCAAGTTATGTCAATTTATCAATGTCAGCTTACAAGGGGGAATCAGATTCAACTGGTGAACTGGAGCAGCCATAACTCATTTCTGATCAACCGTTTGATTCAAATTCGTTAAATCAGTCAGTTTTGTTAAAGGCTTCTTGGCTTTTCAAGCCTTCCTACTTGGCTGAATAATCCCCGGCATTATGGAATTTACCATGACAGCCCACCACTCATAGCTTTGAACTCACTAATTTCTGCTAAGCTTTTAACCCTGGCTAAAAACATAGTAAAGATATATAATTATCTCTAATTAAAACAAAGCTAATTATTAGCTCTGAGACCAGAAACACATCAGCAGGCTGCGAAGAGGAGAGAGGATGAGCGTAGCACAGTTTAGCTCTTTTGACAGCCAGCCTGACACATCTTTCCTCTTACCAACTAGAGTATAAGATAATGATTTTATAAGGCTACTGATTTAAAAACCAAAAGAAGGTTTTCAGCTAGGATACATGGATGTGTGCCCAGCCAGGATACCATAAAAGGGCAAAGCAGGCATAGCTCAGCTTTGTTATTTTGACATCCCACCCGCTACACCACGCTTGTCCAGGTTCAGCAGCAACTCTAGGTAGGCTTTTCCTTAAAGCGGGATAATTTTGGTAGAAGGGAAATGTTCACCCTGGTTGTTGGACTGTAGTTGGTGTGCTAGTGAGCGGTGCTGAATCCTGCATAAAGGGATCGACGGATCCTCTATTCTGGACTTGGGTTCGGATGAAGTTATGCCGAATCCAACCTTGGCCTTTGGGAGTTGAGGCCGGAAATCTGGGTTCAGCTTTAAGGGTACCAGAAAAGCCATCCGCGTGAAGCTTGGGCAGATACCAACCTTAACGTAGGGGTGGAAGGGTCAAGAGTTCAGGTAAATGGAGATAAAAGGTTAAGCTTCCGGCCCATAGACTATCTTGGGTTGGCGGCTGTAGAGCTTGATTTTGGTTCTGCTTCGACTTGCCTTTTGGTGTGGGCAAGGCGGGATATGGTTATAGCAGCTTTCTTAGATCCAGAAGAGCTCTTTTCTGAGAGTTTTTGCTGGGTTGGAACGGGTTAAGGTTGAGCGAAATCTAAGCTGGATTAGATGTCAAGTTGTAAACAACCTTGGTGATACCATTGGATCAGTTATCAAGGCAAATGCTCTGTTCATCGACGACTTCAAGAGATGTTGGGCGGTTGGCATCAGACTAGTTGTTCCAACCTTTCGGTTGGCGCCGGTAGATCATCTCACAAGGTGGGGATTTAATACATAAACGTCACATGGATAAGTTATAAGTCAAGCCCATAACTTCTGAGGGAGGCCTTCAATCCTAGGGGGAGACAAATTTTATAGGAACCTTATAAAAGATAAATATGTTGGCGGTCTGCTTGGCTATGTACTGACTAGCTTAGATTCAAAGCCTTATAATGCGTCACTGTAGCTGGTCCAACTTTATCAGATGCATCTACTCGGCTCGATCTGCAAAACGAGCCCTATAAAAGCTACTATTCTTTATTTAAAATTCAACATATTCCTCTCCAATCCTTGCTGTTACTTGAACAAGGGTTCGTTTAATTCAAACTTGAATGTTAATAAACTTCACTTTAAAAGAATATCATAAACTTGCTATAGATTTACAACCCATCGAAGCTCAAAAGCTATGCTGTAGGCTTGCGGGTGCGAGGACGCCGGGTGCCTTGACTCGAGGAGGGCGGAGCAGGCTTAAACGAAGCTTCGGATTGCCCCAATAATTCGCGTTGTTGCTGAGCTTCTTTGGGTTTACATATCCTATCGTTGAGGAATTCTTCGGTGAGGTCGTAAGGATCATCTACTTCAAGCTTGGATGGATTAATTTATAAGGCCACAATATATTACCCTGGTTTGAATATCAAATCCCTTAGCAGCCAGTTGATTATACAGTATCGCCCTAGAGGATGAGTAGATCATTCGATCCCGGATCGGAGAAGCATTTGGGCAAGAATAGATGAAGACTAATGGGTTAATAAATAAGCTGACAGGAAATTACCGTCAGTGGTCATGTCATCTGCTTTGTATTTGTAAATAGTAAACCTTGGTGTATCTGTCGGGAAAAGATAGGCTAATTGATCCACGGCAACCTGGGAAGAGCAACCGCTATCGATTGCATGCACCTTTTCAGTCTTGCTGTCGATATCCTGCAATGATTGAGAATCAAAAGGCATGGAAGAAATTACAAGCATCACAAGGTTGGTGTTCCCTGCAAGGTAGTCATCCAAAATAGAGTACGTTTCGGGATCTAATGTTAGGTTGACGTTGGAAACATGTGAGCTGCGTGAGGTTGTGCCGTATGCTGTGATTTCCTATTTTTTATAAGAAATCGTCAAAGTGTTCAACCTCTGTCTTCTTTAACTCCTGGCGAATCGATTCCTCCTCGGTAAGTGGAGCTTCAGCTTGGCTTTGGGCAAGGTACTGCTGATAGCCCTCAAGAGAAAGGTCCTCCTAGAAAGTGTTAATTAAAGATAAAGAAAGCTGCACCTGTGAAGTGGAATGGATTGACTGGAGAATATTCGAAGCTCCAAGCTGACGAATTACTGTAGCTTTAGTGGCAGCATAAATCATCCTGTCCTTGACCTGAAAAAATTAATCATGCAATATTTAATCAATACCTTCGCTCCATCGGGTATGTAGGTAAAGAGAACCCACCCACTTTTTTCTGAAGCCTCTTCCTGGTCGATTCTATAAAAAAGATAAGCTGCTTCCTTGTTTCCTGCTTCAGATAGGAGATGGAAATCTAATAACTCCATTAATTACACTACAAAAGGCAGTATTTCAATCATGACTCTCAAAAGGTACTTTTAAGTATTATCCTTACCGTTTTGCCAATCTCCCTCTGCTGGATAGGTGGCAAAGACTGCAACCACATCCTCTGAAATCGTGGCTTTGATCAACCGGAGAGAATTCTCGGCGGGTTTTTGGTTGGCCTTGGAAAATAATTCCTGTAGCTCCTGTGATACTTGAATGATATCAGGGAATTTTGTTCGTAGTAAACAGGAAAAATACTTTCGGGACTTCTTAAATATATTCTAAGTATCTAGGCTAACAAAAGACACAAATGCCAAGCTAAAAAGCCATCACGAGAAATAAAATGGCTGATGTTGATGTCTACGATATAGAATGAATCCTTGTTGATTTGATGATTTTCACAATGAGATTCTTTTTTATAAGTAAAAACTTAAAGCTGGGTTTTGGCTAAGTCTAAGAATATATCTCTAAATTCAGGCAAACATACAATTTAGGCAAAAACACAGAAATGGGCACCCTAAGCTCCAAATGACCCATTAAGAAGAAAAAGAGGAGAACAACTCGCACAAATATGGCTTGTATATGTGAAATACACGCTGTTAGACTGTGCTGTAAAAAACTAAAAATGGCTACCTTGAATTCCTGTCTGTGTTGTCATTTTTAAAAGTTAAAATTGGAGCAGTAAAAAGAGAGTTGGTAGTTATTTAATAAGAAGGATATACGAATTTCTGGTAAAATAGCCAGACTACATTATGCCTGGTTATTTATTGCTTTTATTTGGGAGCTTTAATGTCATATCACAACCTAAAAAACGATTTAAGGTTCATTTAAATTCTATTGCATACCAGAACAGCATCCTCTGATTATTGGCGACACGCCACAAGGTGCCATGTTCCAAATATAAGGGGTTGCCTTGGAAAGTCAAGTTAAAAAATGAGACTATAAATGGAACATCAATTTAATGGCGATGTCGTCTAGTTAAACAGATGGGCTGGAAGGAAAGTGCACTTTTAATGATTTTCCAAGAAGAAATTATTTTCCACTTTCCCTTGTTAGTTCAGCAGCCATCTTTCCATTGCCCACTGGATCCTCTCAATTAAATCCATCCCCAATCCTCAGCTAGAGTTCAGCCCATCAACGATATTCCAAGTGAAGAGCAGCGATCAGAAAAGTGCACACTAGCCCAATAGCAAAGCTTTGGTAAATGAATTTGGGGGTTTAGAATAAACCGTTGTTTCTTAAATTTTTCTAGGATCGACCCACAACAAAAACTGGTGCCAGCTAGTGAACCTTACCAGATCTTTGGATTGAAAAGTTTAACATTTGCAGCTTAAAAAGTGCCATCCCCAGTTGGAGTATATTTAACTTCAGACGGGATCCTTCAATTTTAGATTATTGTCAAAACAACAGGGTTGACCCCCAGTAAGGTTCCAACTAAACGGGTTCATGATCCGCAACTCAACTTCCCAGCGACCTGAAGCCAAATGAGGAAGTCAACTCAAATTTCCAAATCCAGCAACATGACCAAATGATGATTCCTGCACGGTGGAGAGCTTGATTCAGCGCTTGACTCATTACAAGGATCAAGCCACCCCCTAGGGTTGGGACGGGCACCAAAATTAGTGCAATTGGTTTTGTGACCAAGCTTTGCCTGTCACAATTGGTTTTGTAGCTTTGACAGTTGGGCACAAATAATTTTGTAACCTTCATGTCACATCACACTTTATGCAGATTTTTTTTGTGTTTTTAGGGGGCAGTTCACAATTGCAACTGCCACATTTTGTGCCCTGCTCCTAAAGTCACAAAATAAATCTGCATGAATTGTGTTGTGACTAAGCACAATCTCATGTGATTTTGTGTTGTGTCCAATCATAAGTATGCAAGCTCTTCCTTTCAACTGAAAAATATATTTATATATTTATTGATTAGTGTTTTACTATAATTATTTAAAGCAAACTGTGGTATAATCAAAGCTATCATTGTGAGGTAATGGTAGGTAAATCTTTAATAAATTTGATTTAAAAAATAAAGTCCCACAACTGAAACTGCTCTAATTTTACATCCTGTGCCTTGCACAAAATGACACAATATGTTTCACCCTTGAGAACCATTCTAATTTTACATCATGTGCCCCTTCACAAAATGAAATCATCTGTTTTATTTTTTTGAAGCCCGCCTTCTCTTCACATTTTGCAATCTACACAATGGAGAGGGTCATAAATTGTAACCTACTCCAAGAGTTGCGCCACAGATCCATCCAGATTGTTTTGTGACCCAATCCAAAACATCCAAAAAATGGTTTTGTGACACATGTTTACACAATTGCTGTTCCTGTCCCTATCTTATACCCCCTAACCATCCAACTGAGTGATATTCATAATCATGTTCCTACTATCTCAATTCACAACAACTATATAACTTCTATATCCCAATAAAGAATATTATCTAGCTTCCAATTATTTTCCCCTTGTAACTTTGCTAAAACAGCACAGTTACGACATTATCAAAAACACTTTGTAGTTCCTTAAATGTTAAGCAAGAAACTATGGGCTGATTAAAATTGTTCTTTTATCAGGGATGGCCATTTCCTTTGCCTTAAAGATGCAATTCAAACTATAGAAGCATTGAAGCCAGGCATACAAATATTTATCCAACAAAGTTGACCCCAAGCTTGTTAACGGTGATCCAAATACAGTGGTTTCAAAGCTATGGCGCTAAGCAAAAATTGATACATAGGTGAAAATAACCCATTGGTAAACAAAGCAACTCAATGCAACCAAAATCAACACATCTCAGAACGGAATAGAAGTGAACCCAAATCAAATGTTAATCAATATGAATCTATTGGTCTTTAATCTTGTTTGCATCGGAGTTTATTTCCTATACATCTGATTTGTTTTTGTTTACAAATAAGTTATTTTGCTCACAGATGCATTTTTTCACTCAGGGCCATAGCTTTGAAAACTGCTGTATCAAAAATGGTCTAGAGGATCACTTTTATCAAGGAGCTGGATGTACTGGTATTATGGCCATTGCTTACACACTTAACATCTAGCCATTGCCTGGTTTGGTGCCAATCCAATATTCAGTTCAGCATTCTGGAAATGGCAACAAACCAATATCAAATGACTTTTCCAAGTATCCAGCAATCCAAATCCAACTCACACATGACCTCCCCTATCTTTGATCTGACTTAAGTTCCCGCCACAGCACAAGCTATATAAGTCTAAAGTATTATCCAATAAAAGATACTTCTTTCTTCTCCAAATCCATATCCAAAGCTTTCCCAGAAGTTGCTCCTCATCACTTTCATATAATTAACAGATTCTGAGTAAGAATTGAACCATTTTACCCATCATCAAAGTGTTAATTGGTTTTAACCACAACCTCTCTTGAACCATAAAAACAAACAATGATGCTCTGGACTGCATCTATATGATTGAATTCTATTTTAAATAAAAAAAAGTGTTACTTATTGTTTAAAAATTAAAATTACATTAAAAATAAGTTCTTTTCTTATTTGGGGCTTTATAACAGAAAAATGTTTAAGAGATAGTTTAGCATCAATGCTGCAACTAAGCCAAGCTGCCCAGTTAACATCATGCCTCACGACACATAGGGGTGCTCATAAAGCTGCCCCAAGACATGTAATCTGTTATTTCCTCATCAACCCACCATATCTAGGACCTACACATACTCTCATCTATGGAACAGGATCAATTTTTCCAAATGCCAATAGGATTTCAAGGAGAATACTCATAATATTGACACTCCTTAATTTTACATAATACCATACCAGCCACATACATATCATCAGCAAACACTCATTGTGGCATAAGTACACTACTTTAATTCCAAAGAAAGACTCATCTTGTTCCAAAATCCCCTTTCTATTCCCTTTATATCTGTTGTAAGTTGCACTATCAATGCTATTTTGATATGGCCTGTGAATTTGCAATACTGGCAAAGATCTGATTGGATTTGCCTTTGACTTCAACTGTTGACCCTTTCTATAAATGGGTCAAATATAATATCCACACATTCTGGATTGTATTGCCTTAGTTATTCTGATCCTGTTACGGTTTCCAACCCAACCAGTCCCCTTGTCTATCTAGTGACCAATACATGCTCCCTGTCTACTATATAAGTAGAATTCTTGCTCTAAAAAAGACAAGCTTATCCACATTTATGCTAGCTTTTATAAACTTCAAACTTATTCTTTCCCTTTCATTAAAAGAATCTATCTTCAATCTTTCCAGAAAATTAAGGTACACCCCCTTAATTATTCCCTAGAGGCTAACCCAAGGCTAGCTTTGAACCTAAAACATTTTGTAATAATGGTTTCCCATAGTGTTCTCTGAGATGTTGTCCCCAAGAGCCAAACACAACAATACCACCAACTCTCTCAAATCCTTTGGGTTGTAAACCACAACCAGGTCAGTTACAACAGCAGTAGCATAGCATGCATGATCAGCAACTTATACCCAAAATATTTTCTAACAATAGAAGGTCAAAGGAGGTATGTGTCAGAGAATCAGCCTGTGAGAGGGTCCAGGGAACTGGCGGGCGGACAGCCCGCGGGCCCTGCAGGCAGGGCCCACCACAAGATTGGCGCTAACTTTACAATATAAGATATCAATTTGCCCAGTAGGGCCCAGGGTCTGCTTGTGGGTACTGTTGAATCAATAAGGCCAGTGAGGGTGATGTAAATCACCCCAAATATCTGAGTGGGGGTGGATTCTTTGGCTGTAATAGATTCCTGCAGACAGTTGGGCCATAGGATAGGAGATGATGTCATTAGAACTAAATAGGTGGGCAAGTAGTTGTACTTGACGTGGAATAGAAGAGGAGGTATGGTGACTTTGATCCCTTCTCTGTAAACAGTCTCAGTCTCTCTAGTTCTAGCTTCTGGATTGTGGATTAAGATTTCCTCTAATGTGAACCCAAAATATGCTGGGTTTAGTGGGTATTCTGTGAAATGTACCAGGCCAAAGGGAGCTCCTGTGGGCAATATAGTTTGGGCAGCTGGTCTGCGGTTTCTTGGGGTGAATAGGTGGGAGGCACAGAACTGCAGGAGTTGGTCTGCAAATGAAATAGAACTAAAATCAAATATGGGATGACTTGGTTGAATCAAAAGTTCATGTCACTTTATTGCAAGAATAGCAATGGGTAACTTCCTGGCGGCCCAGGGTATAAGTATACCCATCTGCCAGGGAAAAACTTTTACAAATTCCTTTGGGCCTGGTGCTACCCTCTACCAGGTTTTTACAGCCCTTGGCGGCATCCATCGCAGAAGTTATTTCATTGGATGGTTCAAACTGAAAAAACTCAAATTCCCCTTTTGAGCTGAAGGATTTTTCATCCTTAGGCAGCCTGCATTCTACGGGAAGCTTCTTTAATTCCCCAACTGTGGTGGCCCCAGTTATCTTGGGATCTTTGGCCTGGCCTGCGCTCTCATTGGCAAGACTAACAGGATCCTTATTCAGGTGAGGCATTGGTGAAGGTAACTCTAGGTTGATAGGTCTCAGGAGTTTTATCAAAGTCAAATTTGGCTCTGGTTCAAGCCCAAGAAAACACAAACAGCCAGGCAGCTGGGCTTGCGGCCTGCAGGGTTTTGGGATTTGAATCCTGTAGTTGGAATTCTACCACATGCATTGTTAACAGAAACTTGTTAATTGTGACACAGGGATACATGGATGCCTGCCTTTTAGAACTCAATGGGCTGCTATATCAGCACAGGTCCAGAAATAAAGGTCCCCTTAACTTTAACCCAGCCCAACTTCCATCATCAGCTCCTGAGAGCCTCAAGGGCCAAAGTGCTGGGGCCAACTTCAGCCCACAGTCAGCTCAGGCTTTTAGGGTGAAAATCTAGATGCATCAATGCTTTAGAAAGTAACTTTTGGAATGATCCAGGATCCTCTAAGCCAGAGGTTGAGCCTGAAATCCACCTTGGGTCTCATAATGCCCCTCAGTTTAAGATGTATGGAGTAGCAGCTGTCTGTTTTCAGGCACTCTTGTTGCACCATGTCTTCCAAAGCACACACAATCTTAGTTTACAGACAGAATTAAACACCTGAACCACATAAGGCGTGCCACAGCCTCCTGGCCAGTAATTCTGGTCCCAGCAGTGCTTGTGTGACCAGAATTAAGTATACAAGCTAGCCTTGGACCCACCTGAGACCCTAAACCAGCTTGGGTTGAGAGTGTGTTTCAACGGCCTGCCATATCATATTCTGAGGGGGTCTTTTCAACCCCTGGGCTACCAATGTGGCTGTCTATCACATCAGCTTTGATAGTCTTTGGAGCAGTTCAGCCCCAGATACAGAGCTCTAGGGTAAGATTGGGAGGTCTGGCTACCCTTTTTAGGCCTTTCACCCAACTGCGCTTTAAATGTATATCCCTGACAACTGTTATGTAGAAAAACAGGGTTGGATGGCCCTGCCTGTCACGGTAGGTTCCATCATGCCAGGAATTATCCGCCCAAGAAAGAAAGCTTGAAAAGCCGGGAAACCTTTATCAAAATTGACCAAATTAACATATTTAAATCAAACAGTCAATTGAAAATGGGTTATAGCTGCCCCATTCTGCCAGCTGAACCAATTCCCCCTTGCAAATTGATATTGATAAATTGACATAATTTGAGGGTTATCTGGTATGAGCTTATTAATTGGCATGGTCATCAGAATTGTTCACTCAAGGGTTCTTTGCAACCTGGACCAGATACTCACTTGAAAATGTAGAAGTAATAGAAGCCCAGGATCCAGGTGGTATTGCTTAGTCAATTTTTGATATATATTGAATAATTTTCACTGTTTCAACTCTTAAGAGTTGAGTCCTTCCAAAATTTTACTCAATAAAAATCAAATACCCCTTGGTCTAATTTACTTTTTTAAAAACACATCCTGTAGTTGGATTGTTACACTACATTCCCTACAATCTTATTATAAGCTGGATCATTACTGGAAGATAGGGCCCTGCAGTTGGAACTTTGTTGTTGGCACCTCCCAATGTTAATTCAATGCCTGCTGATCTTGGAGTGGTCCCCCCTGTCTTGAAAAATGAAAATTGTGCTGCATCTCAATGTCCTGAATTTTATTCTGAAGATTCTCTGATGCTTTCACAGGCTATTTTTCTTGGGCTACTTTGGTTAGGGTTAATTATTTTACTTAATCCTAGTATCTCATTTGGAAATTTTACAAAATGGTATTTGAAGCTGCGTTGGTGGTTAATCATTAACTCTATATGGATTTGGGTGTTAATTCCCCACCACCTGGAGAAAGCTTCTTACTATCCTGCAATTTCTGTCACATATGGAGCAATTGAATGGTTCACTGGTACAACTGATTGCCATACTCTCACAGGAATATCCAAATACTGCGTGGACTGAACACTTGCCCACTGCCCTACTCATCTTACAAGTGAGGATCAACAGGGGCACCAGGTTCAGCCCCAGCACCCTGGCCTTTGGGATGCACAATAGCCTGGAGGGGGTAGAACAAGGGAAATTACAATCTACGGTTCCCGGGAAACCCCCCTGTTGACTACTCCTTCCCTGAGCCAGTGGCGCGCCAAAGCCTTGGATATTGAACACAAGCAAATTGAGGGGGGGACAAGTCACCCCAAGGCCAGATACGCTGTAGGAGACCCTGTCTATGCCCTCAACCTCAATTCAGCCAAATAAGAACCCAACCACTTGGGACCCTTCAAGATAGCTGCGGTCTATGACAACCACACCTTCCAACTTGAAGATGTCCAAGGAAACACCAAGAAGCTTCACCATAATTGCTTGTGCCCCTGCTGTGCCATCCCCATACAAAGGTTGTTTGTGTGGATCTTCCCAAATCTCCCGCAAACTCTGATTTTGGTGTCTGATGACAAGCAGGGGGCAGGGGGGTGTTTCAACTGAGTTCCCAGACTTGCCTGTCAACGTATCTTACAATACACAGGGGGCGCTTGATGAGTTGCCCCTTGACGTGTCTAACAACATGATCCAATCTGATGGCAATGTTGAGGGTCTGGATGTACAAGCATTCTGGCTACCGCCAACCTACTTAACATCCAGCCATTGCCCAATTTAGTCCCCTTCCAATATACTGTTTAATATACCAAGAATGGTAACCAAGCAATATCACTTGACTGTCCAAGTATCCAGTGGCTTGAACCCATCTAGCACATGACCAACCCCTAGGTTTGATCCAACTAAATTCCCGCCACAGCCAAGACTATATAAGTCTAAAGTATTATCCAATAAAAGATCCTTCTCTTCTTTCTTAATTCCATATTTGAAGCTTCCTCAAAAGGCGCTCCTTATCACTGGTAGCAGCTACGGGTTTTTGACCACACCCATGAGAGAGAAAATGACTGACCAAAACCCACCCACCTTTGCTCACATACTCAACCAGGCCACATCCCAGGAGACCTGGAAAACGTGCTTCTGCGCCCACAACATTGACAAAGATATACCTAGTGGATGCACTGTATTTAAAGGTCTAGTCATGCCCAAAGCATGCCCCAAGATTATTCAATACAGTTGCTCTCTTTAACCACAAACAAACGCACAACCACCTATCACAGGTGAAGTGACCAACACCAAATACATTAGTATCAACAAGTTCTTTGGTAAAAACAAAGAAGACATCATCAACTGGCTAGACCACACAGCCGCCAAACTCCATGCCAGCCGCATCCCCATGAAAAATGGGTCCAGGAAGCCAGCAAGCACCTGTACGAGGCCGCAGCTAACTGGTTTGCCACCTGGGTTGGCTCAAAAACTGACAACCAGCTCAACAACTGGGAAGAGTTCAAAGCGGACATCACCCATAATTTCTGCGTCACCAAATCCCTCCAAGACATTGCAATACAGCTCATTGATCTTCCTCAAAAGATCACTATCGCAGCTTACGCCAACAAATTTGAGGAAATACATTGCAAGATCCAAAACCCAGCACAAGCTGACAACGTACATACCAGAGCATCATTCATCAACAGAATGAAACCCTCTGTTGCTGCCCTCATCCACCCAGAGGCTAATACCTCCATGCCCACACTCATTGCAGAAGCCAAGCGCACAGAAAAACGTGCAAACATGGAATATGCTGCATGTAACAGCAATCACTCCTCAAACAGCAATGGCAGAGAAAACTCCAATGGCAACAAACGTCAAAATACCAATAATAGCAACAGCAACTCCAGTTGCAACAATGGTAATTGCAGCCAAAGCGCAAACCGCTCCTGTCCCAAGAAAGAGGACACTGCCAAAGTTAACAACGCTGAAGTAGCAACCCACTATGAATCTGACCCCACATTCTCTAATCTCAAAGGTCTCAAAACAGAGGAACAGGGAAAAGAGGAGGGGGAACAGGCTTAAGTGCCCTTGTCTCCCCCCAACTTGACAAGAAATTGTACCAAGGCACAAACTTTGCTGCCTGCATCCCCCGTGTCCCGCAATCCTCCATTTTTATGAACTTAAAAATTAAAGATTGCTCACAACTTCTTGTCTATCCATGCACTTACAAATAACATACACATAAGATTATATTTGACTCTGGTGCACAACACACCATGGTTAGCAAACCATTTGTAGCCAAGTACAAAATACCAGTTGTCAAATCCAACTTCAAATACGCCAGAATGGCAGATAAATCAAAGGTTTTACTCAAAGGCAAAACAACTCCCTTCAGAATTGACCTCCAAGGCATACAAACGTCCATCAAAGGACTTTTCATGAACAACATAAACTACGACATTGTAGCAGGCATGGACTGGTTCATCTGAGTGAACCCCAGTGTATGTTGGAAAACAAAAACCATGACCATCAAACACAACAAAGTCAACTTCAACATCCTCAAAGAACCCAACAACCTCATTCTAAGAGATACAGTATTTGTCCAGGTCATAAACCAAGATGACTCAGAACGTCTAACCAAAGACAGTACCCTCCACATAATGAGGTACACTGAGTTCAATATCATACAAACACAAAAGATCCAATGCCCAGAACTCGCGGCACTCCTAAATGAATACACTCATGTATTCAAGGAAGAACTCACAGAGCTACCCCCAAACGGGAGGTCAAATATGGTATAGACTTATGTAAAGCCATGCCCAAACCTGCACCCCTATACAGACTCTCCTCCATGGAGACATAAACCCTCAAAACCCATATTGAGGACAACCTAGCTAAAGGCTTCATCCGCCCATCTGAATCCCCATGGGGGGGCAGCAGTATTCTTTGTAAAGAAAGACAAAGGCACTATACGTCTAGTAACTGACTACAGAGCACTAAATTCAAGCACAGTAAAGAATAAATAACCTCTTTCACTTATAGAGGATCTGTTTGCAAGACTCTCAGGTGCCAAATTTTTCTCCAAAATCAACCTCACCTCAGGGTACAACCAAGTTGAAGTAAAGGAAAAAGACATACCAAAGACCATGTTCTGTACGCAATTTGGATCCTTTTAATGTAGAGTAATGAACTTTGGGATGACTAACGCGCCCACAAAGTTTGTCACTATGATGAGCCAAGCACTAAACGGTCTCTCAAATACATTATGCTACCTTGACAATATCATCATATTCTCAAAAATCAAATAGGAACACCTCACACATGTCTGCAAGACACTTGATTGACTTGCAAAGCACAAACTTTATGTAAAACCAAGTAAGTGCCAATTTATGGAAAAGGAACTCCTGTTCTTGGGCCACATTGTCTCTGACGGTGGCATCAAAGCAGATCCAGAAAAAATTAAAGCCATAAATAACATTCAACGCCCCACCTCTGTTAAACAAGTTAGATGCTTTCTTGGTATGGTAGTTTACCTAAGGAAATACATCAAAGACTGCGGAAAACTAACCACACCAATCAATGACCTAACCAAGGGTAATGACAAAAAGAAATTCATCTGGACACCAGAATGTGACAAGAATTTCCAATTATTAAAACAAGCTCTGATCAAATCACCAATCTTGCAATACCCTAATAACAACGGGTGCTACGAGCTTGAGTCAGATTCCAGCAACACTGCCATTGGCGCAGTCCTGTGCATCTGCCAGCCAGGGCAGCAAGACTTCCTGCCAGTATGTTACAAAAGCAGAAAACTAATTAATACTGAGCAGAGATACCCAATACATAATAAGGAATTGCTAGCAATATACCACTCATGCAAGAAATGGAGATGTTATCTGGAAGGACATTTAAACGTCTGAGTACTAACTGACCATAAATCCTTAATCTATTTCAAAACTCAGAACACACTTGCACAGCAACAAGCCAAATGGATGTCCTTGCTGGAAAAGCTTAACCTGGACATCCAATACAAAAAGGGAGCAGAGCTGGTCACGGCTGATGCTCTCTCTAGGCTATGTCAGCCAAGGGAGGATAATCCTGACCACCTGGACCCTGACTGGCCAAACCTGTACAACACTGAGTATAAAACCAAAGGGAAAGACCCCTCAACACACCAACTAACCCACAATAAATTAGTAAGGAACAAAAAGTATTTCCATGTATCAAATGGCACTGTATACCAAATTATCAATGACAAACATGTCCCATACATTCCACTCTGCACAAAGAGTTGACACCATACTAAGACATCACCACCTACTAGGCCACACAAAGGCTAAAAACCTATACCTCACACTAAAAGAGATAGTATGGTGGCCCAACCTCAAACAGGATATAGTTGATGTTCTGAAAAAGTGCACAGTGTACAAGAAATACACCAGTACAAAGGCTCCTCAGCCAACGGTCAACCCAGTACCAGACCCTGAACCATTTAAGGTTTGGGGGCTAGACGTAGTGGGTCCCTTCCCAGAAACAAAGACAAACCAACATTTCTTAATTGTAGCTATTGACTTTGCCACACGCTGGCCCATCTGCTGGGCAACAAAGGACCACAAAGCAGAAACCATCAACCGTTTCATTAACAAAGCAATCATAGCCAACTACGGCACTCCAGACTACATCATAACTGATGGAGCAACCAAGATATCAGGTCATGTAGTAAATGACAACTTAAAATCCAAAAACATTAAACACTCCACAACCTCTCCCACCACAGGCCAACAGTAGAGTGGAACGCCTCAACAGCAGCCTTATCAGGACCCTAGAGAAAATAATGGATGGTAAAGCCAAAGAAACATGGCCACTATATGTGAAACATGCATTATTAGTATCCCAAGTCCGCACCAACCAAGGGACAGGCTATTCACTGTTTGAGCTAACCTACAGATACAAACTGGAAGTAATCACCCACAACAAACAGCCCTACATAAAGATCCCCCTGGGGAAACCTCCCACAGTAGAGCAAGCACCAAACCTACAATACATCCGCCTCAAAGCTAAAACAGCAGAAATGAAGAGGCTCAAGACACAAAAGGTAACCTCCACAGAGGAACCACTTCCCATCAACTCCCCTGTCTGGATTCTAGCTGGCAACAGAAAGAAACTAGACTCAGTACACCAGGGACCAGGAAGAGTCATCAAATACAGACCAGGGCACAACACTTACCTAGTAAAATTCCAAAGTGCCAAAAACCCAATTATCAAGAAATACCACAGAACCCGTCTCCGCCTCAGTAAAGGAGAACACTCAACCAGACTGGTTCCAACTAGTAAACAGCTCCAGGAGCATCAGGCAGCAGCCATGAAAACAAAGCCCCCTCCTGATGCACCAGAGTAACCCCTTAAGGGGGGTGTCAAGGGTCTGGATGTACAAGCATTCTGGCTACCGCCAACCTACTTAACATCCAGCCATTGCCTGATTTAGTCCCCTTCCAATATACTGTTTGACATACTGAGAATGGTAACCAAGCAATATAACCTGACTTTCCAAGTATCCAGTGGCTCAAACCCATCTAGCACATGACCAAACCCTAGGTTTAATCCAACTAAATCCCCGCCACAGCCAAGACTATATAAGTCTAAAGTATTATCCAATAAAAGATAATTCTCTTTTTTCTTAATTCCATATTTAAAACTTCCCCAAAAGGCGCTCCTTACTGTAAATTCAGAACCTGAACGTAAAAATGCAGGATTGTCAAATCCTTGGTCCAAATTTTGAATTACTTTTGCGGGATAGCCTTTTTTAATTAAATTGATTTTTTTAGATATTTATTTGAATATTTGAAAATGCAGGAACTCATAGACACTTTGTAAAGTTCAAGTCAAGCTGCATATTTCCTATGGACAAAATAGATTAACTGGAATCAGATTTGAAGCGTTCAAATCCATCAACCATTTTCATTAAGTTTACTATGTTTTTTAAAATTGCAGGATTGTCAAATACAAGAACCAAATTTCAAATCACTTTTGAATGCCACTAGTAAACTCAGATATTAATTGCAGGAACTGGAAATTAAATTGAATGTACAGTAAGTACACTAGGAAATACCAACCCAAATCAAGAAGCTCCACTCTGGATAAAATCAAATGAAAAATTCAATCTTGATAACCATAATTAGACATAAAAAGTTATTAAACTTTAAAATCATCCAAAACTGGAAAGGATACAATATTATACACTTCAAATCACAGATATAGAAACTCTGCTACTATTCAAGGCTATATTGTCACAAGTGACAAACTCCTGTCAACTATGATAACCAAAAGGCCTCAACTATGGGAGTCAAACCCTGGCATCTTGCGGGCTGCCAGCCCACAGGGCCAGCCGCCTGCAGTTTTCAGGGTTTGAATCAGGATCAGATTTGACTTCAGAGAATCTCCTGAAGTTTGATGAGCCAAGTTTGCCTACAATGATGCCTCCCGCACTAGGGGTTCCTGTTAACCCAACTAATCAACGGGCCGGGTTAGCCACAGACCCCAGAATAACCCAGGCCACTACAGAAGAAGAAACAAAGATACCTTCCATGAAAAGCGGGCCACCCAGAGATGACCTGTCCCATGACCTGGTTAAAGAATTGGAGTGCTCTAGTTGCAAGTCAGCCAATGAATTAACCCCTGCAATTGTTGCCACCAAGGACTGGGAGGACCAAGTAGATGGGGAAACCTGGGTCATGAAAATCTTTGAATGTTTTGCCATGACAGATGGGCATACTTATACCCTGGGCTGCCAGGAAGATGCCCATTGCCATCCTTACAATAAAGTGACATGAACCTTTGGTTCAACCAGATCATACCATACTTGTTATTAGTTTTATTTCATCTTCAGTCTACTCCTTGCAGCCCCGTTCCCTGTGCTCACATACCCCTAGAAACCGCGGACCAGCCGCCCAAACTTTACCGTCCACCAGGAGCTCCCTTTGGCCCAACACATTTTACCGAGTACCCACCCAACCTGGCGTATTTGGAGTTTACTCTGGAGGAGATCCTTATCCACGAACCTGAAGCTAGAACCAGAGAGACTGAAACCATGTACAGAGAAGGAATCAAAATCACCATACCTCCTCTGCTATACCAAGACAAGTATAATTTCCTGCCTGCATATTTAGTTCCAATGACGCTGCCTCACACCCCGCGGCCCAACTGCCTGCAAGATCCCGTTGCCACTGATGAATCCACCTCCACCCAAATATTTGGAGTGATGTATATCACCCTCACTTGGTTGATTGATTCCATGGTGCCTACAAGCGGACCTTGGGCAATACTTGGAAAATTGTTATCTTATATTATAAAGTTAGCCCCAATCCTGTGGTGGGCTCTCCCTTCTGGGCCTGTGGGCTGTCCGCCTGCAAGTTCTCAGGAACCCCTCTCAGGTTGGATCCCTGACATATATCAAGAGAAAACAACTTCCCACAACTAAACCAATAACTCTAAATAAATACATATTTAATCTAAAAAATATTTTTTATTTTATTTTTATGGACCGTCAATCACATTCCCAACCCGCTCCTGCACCAGCCCGCGGGGCAGCCTGTCCACGAGGGCGTCCCAAAGGGTCCAAGAACAGACCCAGAACCCAACTTGAAGGGAGTCATGCCAATACACAGGCCTCCCAAGGTGTCATTGCCAGCCAACCACCTCCCGCGTCCCAGGCCTGATCAACCAGCTTGAATCCCAGGCAGAAGCCACTCTCAAGGCCTGCCACAAAAGTCTCCTACACCAGGGTCACTGGGAACACTGAGGTTACTTGTACCTTCACCGTGTACCCAGTTGTCACCCGGCCCCACACAATTGACCCAAGAGTTGCCACTTCCTGCCCCAGCGTCTTTGATACCTCCTATGAGCCATTGGCCACAACCAAGGAGCCATCTGCACCTGTGTCTTATGCCACTATTGACGGCACCAGCGCAACCAAGCGTGATCCCACCTTCTACACAAAGGTCCCCATCCCCTGTGCTGAGCCTGGTAGCCAGGATGCCGTGGTACCTGCCAAGGGCCAGTGTTGTTTGACAGATAGTGAGCCTGAAGCTCTCCTCAACTGCTTAAACGGGGGAATGACGGTTTGGGATATTGCGTCACAATTTGGTGTCACAGCCAGGTACATTGTTGACATCAACACCAAGTATGGCAACACTGGGAAAATTGCCAAATCCACCAAGGCAAAAAGACAGCCAAAACTCCTCAAGCCCGTACACATTGACGCAATTAAGCAATGGGTAGCCAGGGATTGTCACCTGGACACACTTGCTGTCCAATCAATGCTTGCCACAGAGTTCAGGCTTTCTGTTTCTAAAACCCTTGTATACAAAACAATGGTTGATTTGGGCTTCTCATGGAAGGTACTCAGAGTTTCTTCATACAAAAGGAACAGTGAAAAGACCATTGAGGATTGACGCATTTATGCCAAGACATATCTGGCACTAAAGAAAACTGGGAATGTTCAGTTCTTCTATATCAACAAATTGTCGTTTTCCTCCTCACTCAGGTCCAGGCATGGGTGGGTCAAGAAGGGGTCCAAGGACGGCGTAGCCCATTGTGCAGCTGTCTGTTCCCAGACCTATTCAATGGTTGCTCTTCTTGGTCCTTGTGGTTTAGACCAGTATCAGATGATCAAGGGTTCCCACAATAGCAGGGCCTTTCTTAATTTTCTCCGAGTTGTCAAGGAGTATCTCCAGATCAATTACAGAAGCACAACCAACATTGTTGTGTTGGATAATGTTGGGCTCCACAAAGTGGATCTGGTTGTGTCCGAGTTCCTGCCCATCAATAAAAATAGCCATTTGGCCAGCCACTGCCTGGCTGACTGTCTAATGAGACTCCTCTTCCTACCCCATATTCTCTATTCTTAACCCAATTGAGGAGGTCTTTGGGTGGATCAAGAATAAGGTGAAACAAGGCCTTCCTCAGGACACTGAGGACCTATTCAATATTCTTGAGGTCAGCCAATTTGCAATGCCACCCAATGTGGTGGCAGCTTTTTACAAGCACTCGGAATCCTTCCTCCCCAAAGCCCTGGCCTCCAAGCCAATCAGATAAATGGGCGCCCCGGTTTTATTTGTTTTTATTTTTATTTATTTTGTTTTTATTAGGACTCAAATTATTATTTATATATAATAATGTGACATTTGATTGTATTATAGACATTTAAGAATACTAGAAAAGGTAAGTAAAATTAATTATACTAGATAAGAGGGATTTATTTTTATATGATGCACTGAATATTATTGGCTTTTACGGTAACAAATAAATAAATAATAAAAAAAGATAGAAAAAAATAGTTTATTTAAATAATTGTGAATCATTTTGGTACTTTGACTTTTCTAAGCCACAAATTGGACCTTGCATGTCATCATCTGCTCCTTGGTATTTCAGTGCCACTGTAGCTACACAACACGGCAACCAATGATTTTTATGTATTCCTTACTAATTTGTACTTAGGACGCAGTTCAAGTATATTGAATATGTTTATCAAATCATATTACAAGGGAAAGGTAATTTGAGTTCTAAACAATCGCGTGTTTGGAACATAAGTGGAGCAGGCCGCATGATGCAGATAAATTCAATTCTCCATGTTTATCTTTGTGATAAATGGACCCAACCTCGACAAGATAATAAATAATAAATAAAAACATTTTTAACTTATTTTTAAATATTTGACGTGGTCGCAACTTTAACTATTATCTTGTAATATATTTAGATATATTAATACTATAATTTACCTACTAAAAATTAAAATAAAAAATAAAATTTTAAAATAAAAATATAATTAAAAATCTTAAAAGTTTAATAGTAAAGGTTAAATATTCAAAATACACCAATTTTTTATTTAATCGTGATTTATTCAATATTAAAATATTAAATATTTTTAATAGTAAAATATTTAATATTAAAATATATAATATTAAAACATTTTACTATTAAATATTTTAATATTATATAATATTAATATTAAATGTTTACTATTAAATATTTTAATATTAAAATTTTAACAGTAAATATTTTAATATTAAATATTTTTATATTAACTATTTTTATATTAAATATTTTACTATTAAAATTTTACAAGTAAAATTTTAAAATAGTGAAGTATTTAGTATTAAAATATTAATATTTAAATTTTAATATTTAAAAATAAATTAAAAATAAAAAAAGTTTTTTTTGCAAGGGAAAATGATTTATTAGGGGAATGCAAATTGCAAGGGGAATGTGATTATTCCGGGGATCATACCCCAAAATCAAATTTTCTGCTAGTGCATCCAATTGGGACCACATACTCTTCTGTATGTGGTGGATGACTCTGGCGCCAATTGCTAGGGGAGTGGCGCTCAGCACCCCAGTGGTGGCCGAATGTCTTATAAAAGGCAGACAGGTGAGAGAATCAATTAGCAGGTTTTTTCGGGGGGCATGTAGTACCCGTATAGTGTTGCCAATGCAAATGAATCATAGAGGATGTGCTCGACTGTCCTGTATCCCCGTGGTGTCTTCTGTTTGTCAAGGGCTACGCGGCATATATCAAGCTGTATAGGTACATCTTCTAATTTTTTCACGTTTGCTTTCAGTATGCAATGGAGCAGGATTCCCAGGTACACCACAACGTGGTTTCTTTGTGAGGTATACTTTTTGGAGAACATGCACAATTTCTTGAAAGTCTGAACTAACCTATTAATATAGGAAGTCTGATTAAATTTGAAGAGGGTACTGGGGGCGCCCAACTTGAATCTGCCCCCAGGCCTCGGCAAACAATATCATTAAAGGTTTAAAACTATTCACGAGGACTGCATCCCCAACTTTATTTGATAGAGCCTTAAAAATTTCATTAAAAATTGCTGATTTCAGATATTCATTTCCTATTTGAAAATTGGTTTTTATTAAACTTTTTTTGTATTTGTTGATATTTGAGAATGGGAACCTTTGAACGCTTTCATATATGTATTCATCAAAGTTCAGTTTCAAATCCCTGAAAATTTCATTCATTTCTTTTATTTTGATTGTTGATCCTAATTTGTAGGCTTCTCTTATCCATGGTGAGCACCCCGCGGGTGGTTGATATTCCCTGATTTGAGCTTCACAATTATTAAAATTATTCATATTCTGTTGCATTATGTTGTTTATTTGGTTTTTATTTATTTGTTTTATAGGGGCCACCAGTGACTGGTAGCCCCCATAAAACCAACTCGGCGTAAAAGCCGCCACTTCTGCGACCTCATCCTCATTCCTGGTGATGACTAAAAATAAATATAAGTAAAACATAAAAAGACTTACTGATTGTTTCCCCTGTGGCCCCCTCAGCCACAGGCGCCATATCGGCAAACTTCATGAGCGTTGGATGCTCTTCAGTGCTCTTCTTGGGCTTGATCTTCCTTATCCTGCTTGCAACTTGTGTTTCTTCTTGTGTTTCATTTGAAAAATCTTCTGTATTTATTGAAGCACTTCTGCCTTCTTGATTGTGTTTTGTTTTCATCTGTTTCCATTTGATTGTTTTCCGCTTCATTGGTGTTGATTTCCTTTTGAATTTCTATTCCTTCTATTAGTCTGATCTTCTCATTGTTTTCTTTGGCCCCCTGCCAGAACTCCCACAAATTGTATCCCGCGTTGTTGAACTTTAGACTTGATAAAATAGTTCCCTGTAGATTTAGTAATTTTTCTTTATTTCTTTCATCTATAATATTTCCCAATTTGTTCAGAGCATCTTCTTTTGGCTGGTTCAGTGGCTGGCCCTTGTCCCCTAGCTTTCCTGTCACTATTTCTCTGATGTTTTTCTCAATTTCAACAACCTTTTGCAGGTGAGCTTCTAATTTGTTGATTAAGTTATATATTGATGACATTTTGTTTGAATTCCATCAAAAAACTGGCTTTTATAGTACTATCTTTGATGCATACATATTTTTTTCATCATCATTAATAAATTGAAGACAATAAATGTAAATATTGCATTAGAATATTGCAATTAGACTACAACTATTGACATTTTGATATTATGTGCATAACTCAATTCATTTTATTTAATAAAATTCATTGTAAAAGAGGCCTTTTCATTTTAATTTATTTAAATTGACTGTATTTATATTACAGAGCCATTAACGCTTAGTACAAATATTAATAATTAGTGCATTTTACAGCCTGTATATTTACCTATTGGTAATAATTCTGTAAACTTTTCAGTCAGATTTTGCGAGGTAATAATAATGTAATGTGTTAATAGAATACTATTTATTGTTATTAATTGGCTGATTTTCTTTGATGTGGCAATTGTGCATTTTCTGATGTTTACGCACTAGTATTCAATTAGTTGGCTTCACATCCAATTGCACAGGCAATAGGAAAACAAGCCGCCACCCCGAGACTGGATGTGGTTAGGGTGGCGGCTTGTTTTCCTATTGCCTGTGTGATTGGATGTGAAGCCAACCAATTGGATACTAGTGCGTAAACATCAGAAAATGCACAATCGCCACATCAAAGAAAATCAACCAATTAATGACAATAAACAGTATTCTATTAACACATTATATTAGAGCCATTAACGCTTAGTACAAATATTAATAATTAGTGCATTTTACAGCCTGTATATTTACCTATTGGTAATAATTCTGTAAACTTTTCAGTCAGATTTTGTGAGGTAATAATAATGTAATGTGTTAATAGAATACTGTTTATTGTCATTAATTGGCTGATTTTCTTTGATGTGGTGATTGTGCATTTTCTGATGTTTACGCACTAGTATCCAATTGGTTGTTTTCACATCCAATCACACAGGCAATAGGAAAACAAGCCGCCACCCCAACCACATCCAGTCTTGGGGTGGCGGCTTGTTTTCCTATTGCCTGTGCAATTGGATATGAAGCCAACCAATTGGATACTAGTGTGTAAATATCAAAAAATGCACAATCACCACAGCAAAGAAAATCAGCCAATTAATGACAATAAACAGTATTCTATTAACACATTACATTATTATTACCTTGCAAAATCCGACTGAAAAGTTTACAGAATTATTACCAATAGGTAAATATACAGGCTGTAAAATGCACTAATTATTAATATTTGTACTAAGCGTTAATGGCTCTCTAATATAAACACAATCCATTTTGATAAATTACAATGAAAAAAGGCCAAGTTTACAATGTATTTTATTAAACTAAATACATTGAGTTATGCACATAATATCAAAATATCAATAGTTGACGTCTAATTGCAATATTCTAATGCAATATTTACGTTTATTGTCTTCAATTTATTAATGATGATGATGAAAATATCCTCGGAAATAAGTATATGCTACCACATCAAATGTACAACATTCTTTACACACAGAAACTTATAACAATGTAAAAAATATATTATTAATTATGAACTGAAAGAAAAAATCAATTTTAATAGTAGTCACCAAGAAAAGATTTATTTACTAATTGAAGGACGGGAAGGGGAGGGAATGGGCGGAATGAACATTGCCTTCATCTGCGCCTATGAAAGGGACGGCATCAGAGATAGTGGTGAGGGAATGGGTGGTTGCTTGGGAGTCAGGGTTGGAAGGCGGGTGGCTTGATCTTGATGGGGGGTTGGTGAGGCAGGGTTTGTTGACTGGGAAGGGGCAGCAAGAGCAGATTGCTTCAATTGCTCAAATTCTTCTTCTGTCACATATGCAGGCTTGACAAAACAGATGGAGTGGCGTGGAGGGAGGTGGGGGTCCTTTCTGGACTTATCACTATCACTTGCATAGAAGATAATGAGATCAAATAAGTCCTGGACGGACGCGGAAGGGAAAAGCTCATAACCCATATCAATTTGGGTGCATAGTTCATTGTAGGTGGCAGGCTTTAAGCGCCTGAGAGTGGAACCAAAATTGTAGAGACATACATCTGCAAGGTGCATGTTGGCGTAGTTGATGGGGTAGGACCAGCAGGTATGCCCTGCAGCCCTGATTTCTTGGGTAGCCCATTCCTGCTGCTCCATCTCTGCACTCAGTACAACTGTGTGCACGGCGTTTTGGGCGGTCCACTCCTCCAGCATGTCCTTGAGCTCTGTCTGGTAGGCATACCCATCTGCAGTGTTTGATATTGCCAAGTAATAATTGATGCCCAATGGGGAAACTGCCAATAAAACACTGACAAACCAATACAAGATTGGGCCACACTTGTACACGTCAGATTGGATGTGCTTCTCTCCAAAGTCTTGGATACTGGCCGAGATCTTGGCGTATGATAGGAAGATGACATCATTACGGGCCCTCATTGCCCTCCCTTTAATAAAATTTATAATGATTGAATTTTAGGGGTCAATGTCCACCAAAATGGGGCCACTGAGAACTTGATTGAACAAGATTCTAGCAGCAACCATAACTCCGTGCATCCACAAATTCACTGTTCTTTTGTTGGTGAAGATGCTGTGGAGTCCCAACTGGAGATGTACCTGGACCAGGGGCATCTGCGGGTCATGTTCCATAATGGCCATCATGAGAGGGTGAGCTTTTTCACCTTTGGTTGAGGTACAAGCAACAGTTGGGGTCTTCTTGGCGAGGGGCCACAGTTGGCGTGGGCTCGCAGGGTTGCAGCCACAGTGGACTTTGCAAAACCCATTGCGGCCACAATTTCCCCGAGGGACATAAGCTTCCCTCGCTTTTCAATCATTTCAAGAACAATGTCCAGAGTGATCAATTTTCTTCTGCGTCTTGCAGGCTGATTGGCTGGGGGAGGGACATGTCCATCTTGGGAACTGGTTGATGCCATCTGATTGGCTGTTTTGGGGTTCTGGGCTCTCTGGGTGACCCCATGGCTCAAATGGCTGGTTCCAGATGCCATCACTGATAAGGGATTTTGGTTGGCAGCTGCCTGTGCATGGCGGGCAAACAGGGCCATGCTAGAAGTTGCAGGAGAAAGAACACACTCCTGGGTGGGGCTTGCGGGGGGGCCTGCGGGTTGGGAGTGGCCATAGACTGAGGCTTCACCGTTAAGAGACTCAGCATAGCCCTGCATGATTTTATCAAGGCCAGGGAACAGTTCGTTGACTTGGTTGGTGTTGGAAGAAGACATAAGAAAAATTTATTAAAATTTTAAGCCCGAGAAGAGGAATGTATATTTTAGTCAATTTTATTGTTAAATATGTCAATTTTGTGAATATTATGCTCTAAATTTTAGCTGTCCTAAAATGGAATAGGGTGAATTTTGAGAATGCCTGTGCTTCCTAAAAGAATTTTCACAAATCCACTCTATATCCTTTAACATCCTTTTGAGACACCCATAAATTATATTTATTTCAAATTCATTGCAATTTTGATTTGAAACTTGGTTCTTGGACTTGACAATCCCGCAATTTCAGATTTGTTAATTTTCACATGATGTCTATGATTTGTTTGAAATACAGGAAATCATAAATTGTACATTAGAATCCTGCATCCCTGATTCATGTATCCTGCATTTGTTTGCTGAGTTTTGTCTTTTGTTAGTTGAGTTATCTGCTCAAGAGATTTGAAATTTGCCAATTTAAATAAACCAAAAAAAGTCAAATTAAATGGTGGATTTTATTAAATATTTTATTTTTCACTCAGCTGAGTTGCCCGCAAAAGTGATTCAAAATTTGGACCAAGGATTTTACAATCCCGCATTTTTACGTTCAGGTTCTGAATTTACAGTATCAGCAACATCAAACTGTGGGTACTTTCTCCTAATTAGGAGCGCTGCCAATTCGGCCTGCTGATACCTGCACAAGTTATTCCTTGGCTTCAAACCTTACATGGAACATGCCACCACCCTTGTGGCCTGATGACTTTCCCCATATAGTATATTAATCACAGTATTCTATAATAAACAGCATATTATTATATTCATTCATGTCCTTTCTATTAGACTGTTGTCTTCCCCAAATTAAATACTGAATCCTCATGTAAAGACCCAACAATTGGGGAAGTATTCTAGCAAAATAAGGGACCAAGTTGGCAACCTGGAAGCCTGTGAGCGCTGTCACTATTGGATAGACCGTCATCATCAATCAAAAGATTTTGGTGTGCACATTATAGCGTCCAAAATTACTGGCAAAATACGGGGGTACGTAGTATATACAGGTGTATATGGCTATGGACTGGGTGGAGTGAGGCAATACCAGCGTGGGCCAGGAGTACTGCTTGGAGGAGTTTAGCTGTGCTGGCTCCTTGTAGTAATACTTGACAGGTGGTTTGTTGAATGACCCATGTTGGTGGTTATATTGGTGGCCCCCAATCCCTAGGAAGGCTGTGAGGACAGCTGAGAAGATTAGATGATTCATCTCCTGATCCTGGGAAGGGCAGACAAAGCTTAGTGTCTTGTTTAACTTCTTGTGGGTAAAGTTTTTGGATTGATTTATGTGATACTATTGAGGGGTAATTTCACTCAATGATAGCACAAACTATCATCAAGTGATTTGGCTTTATTATATACTATCATCCTTGTGGGGCATGAATAGTGCAAAACATTGGACAGGGAACCCCAAACACTTGGTGTTATCTGGAATTCCCTTTTAGGAGGAGAATTGGAAGTTGTTTGCAGACAATGAATTATTACTTCTGGGCTTGCATTGGTTTGGTTTATCATTGGATGTTTTCATGCATCCAAATTTGACTTCTGCAGTTAATGCAGGAATGGTTGTGTTGGGCAGCTTGTCAGCCCCTCCCAAATTTGGTAGATTCCAAATTTGGGCAGCAGTTCCCCCTTCTTTTGGGTTTGGGGAAATTGCTTTTTTGTGTTTCCCTATTGAGCAATTTCCCCATTTGGCGGGGGTGGACGGCCCCGCCATGGGGGGTGTGCTGCCCCCCGCTGGCTGGGTGGCGGGGGCTGGGTTGCTGGATGGCAGGGGCTGGGTGGCGGGTGGCGGGCGCGCACAGGTGAGCCGCCAGGCTTGGCATGTGTCCTGCAGGTAGCTGGCAGCCGGCCGCGTGGTCCGCAGCTGGGGTATAAAACCTGCTTTCTCTAAAATTACATTTTTTAATTTTTGATTCTTTGGCCTGGTGTTTTGCAGCAGTTTCCCCAACCAGGGGGAACTGCTGCAATTTTTATTTTGCTCTTTGAGCTTGATTGCGGACAAAAGTTTATCCTGACACAAGGTGTTGTCAGGAATATTCCTGATACCTCATTAGTTCAGTTGTAACACTATTGGGAAAAACCTTACATTTGGAATGGTATTGATGTTCTTTCACTTGATTTTCCCTCTTCATTACAAATACCTCTTTGGTGCATGTGAGTTCAATTGGGGTGAAAATCATTGGGTGGGACCCTGTCCTACGCTTGATGAAACAAAAGGCAGTTGGGTGGTGCTCCATCTAACTTCTCAGTTCAATAAAGTACAACTGGGCGGGGGCATCTATTGCTGGTGGGATTTCTCTGAGCCAATATTCATGAACAGAATTATGGCATCAGTGCATCCTTCATAGCCTTCTTGAATCAATTGATGTACCTTCTTAATCCTTTGAGGTCTTCAGCCAGCTAACAGCAGTTGAACTGGGATGTCCTATATACTTATTGGATAGGGGAATATGATCTTTATATCCCACTTATTCACACAATCTTTCAGTTTTCAACCAACCTTACAGCCCTACAATGCAGCGCCTAGGATAAGGAGATATATTCTTTGAGGGGATCTGTCTATTTTTTCAGCAACCATTGTGATGGAGATATGTATCAGCCAACCCCAATCAATCAGGGTTTCTTGACACAACCATACGTTCATCCCTGAAGTTGACAGGGTTTCACATGTATGTTTACCAATGGTCTCAATTTTTTATTCTTGATGTGCTTTGAATCTCTGCCCCTTTGAAACCAGCTTTAAACTGCCCTAGGCATCTTATGAAGCACCCACTCTCCCTTGGATTCTTTTGATTCCTCTTCCAAAGCAAACTGTTTTAATTTTGGGTTTTTTGTGTCCCAGACTACACAGAAATCTTAATTGAACCCTATGTTTTGTTATCTAAAAGGTTGTAATTGAAAAACTGTAGCATCTAGATTTACTTGTATATAATTAAGATTGTTATGATTTATATCTGCACATGCCTCTGTGGAGCCTCTGCAATGGAAACTGATCCAAAGGTAAACAATTAAAGGATTGTTTTAAAAATGAGAGGATGAAGGTTATAGACTCAGGTCTAAAACGCTGCATCAGCCAGCAGCTAACCAAAGCTAGAGTAGAGTTGGGACCAAAATTATCACAACCTGTGCTGTGGCCAAGCTTCACCCGGCATGATCGGCTCTGTGGCTGGTCACAGATTGTTTTGTGACCTTCAAGTTGCATCACATCTCATGCTGATTTGTTTTTTGACCTTAGGAGGCAGGGCGCAACAGTGACTGCTGCATCCTGTGACCTGCTCCTAAGGCTGTAAACTGAATCTATATGGGCTGTGACTGAGCAAAAACTTATATGGGTTCTGTTATGACCAGCCATGATCATGTATGCTTGTGCAAGCTATTGTTTTTGATTGATGATAGATTTTTATGGAGTTAAGTAAAAATTTATTCTGATACAATTGACTAAAATAAACTGTGGTTCAGGAAAAAATATCACTGTAAGATGCTGATGGATAAGGCTTTTATTAAATTTTATATAGAGAGTAGGGTTTTGGGGGGCTGAAACTGATATAATTTTACATCCTGTGCCTTACACAAAATGATAAAATATGTTTCATCCTTTAAAACCTTTTTAATTTTACATCCTATGCTTTTCACAAGGTGAAATCATCTGCTTCATCCTTGAAAACCACCTTCCCTTTATATTTTGTGGCTTACACAATGAAGTGTGGCACGAATTGTGACCGTCCCAACCCTGATCAAGCCAACCCAGTACCCCTCATGCTTTTGTAGATGGATCTCGGTCTCAAACCAAACTCCAGTTTAAAGATACAATTTATAAAGCCAATGATGTATTGAAACCTAAGCTATTTAAGTCCTTGGTCTTAACACTTGGATTTTATTCTGAGTCCAGCTTAAGTCAGCATACAAGCCCCATGAATAACGAGAACTGAGGTCCAATACATAATTTATAGGTAGAAACAAATGACAAGCCCAACCTCTATTAGTTGACATTTAATAGCTATAATAGTTTCTAAACAGGTAAATTTACCAAAATAACGTGCTTGGCTTCAATTAGAACGTGATACATCAAGGAAGCAGGCGATAATTAATGGCAGTCTATGGGCTGCATAGATTCATGCCAATGTTGGGACCCACAGATTCCTTAATGGGAAAACTGATTTCGATTTAAATAGCTTCGATTAAATAAAACAGTGCTTCTATATAATTTAGGGTCTCTGGGAAGCGAGATCTATATCTCCACGGTTTATGCTGCTGATAATTTACTCACCAAAAACCGCATATTGTGAGGTTCGCGAACGAGTTTTCAGAAACAATTTAAAGTTAATGGTTCTGGATTTCCTATTATTTCAGACCAATTTATTTCTGAAGGCCTGCTTGGGATTCACCTTATGACTGGGTTTTGAAACCTTCTGTGCTAACTTCAACTAGCTGAAAACAGCTTTTAGCTTTGACTTTCCACTGCAGATTCACACCTGTGTTCTATAAATGGTTGATGCAAGTCTAGATTTCAGCCTTGAACTTGCCGCTATGCAATAGCTTCTGTCTCAATTCCAAATCCTGTGTTTGTACAACAGTAAAGCCTCGATCAAGATTACTTTAATAAATTATATTTCGTAAATCTTTCCGTTCATTGGCTACAGCTGCTGTGGCCAATTAGATCCTTGATGCCCCAAAAGGGAAAGCTTAACAGTGAATAATGCAGGAACATCATGAAGCATTGGAGTGTACACATTCCCATTTATATTTCTTCGAATTAGGAAATTTTACATTGAAATAGAATTTATAGCCATGAGAAATCCAAAATCATGGGGGCGGATGTGGCTTTTGCAGTTTTCCTGCTCCAAAACTATCAGCCTCTCTTCTCCACTGGAATTATGTTTCCTCTATTATGGATGCTGGGGGCTTTGGTTGCGCCTTTATGCAAGTTCAAGCTAGTTCATACTTCCAACGTGGGATCCCATTTTTAATAAAACAATAAGAAATCAAATTTAATTTAAACCCCACATTAACCTTGTGCTCAGCTGTTTCATTTGTAGCATAAAATCTGTTATAAACAAACCAAAATAGAATCTGAAGTTCGTTTTAATTGGCGCTTCACATCTAAAAAGAGGTATAAATGGCCAGGATATCGAATAGAAGGGTATGAAGCTCAATTTTACACTCATTCTCGCCTCACTTGCCAGCGCCCAAACCATCGATTAAGATGAAAACCCTGATCCCCTTTGTGCAGATGAAGCTGACTTCGTCACCCTTACTCAAGCCTGCGAAGATGGTTTTTTTACATGTGTTGGGGATGGATGCTTACCCTCTACCGGATATGCCCGCTGCCTTTCTGAATCAAATCCCAAACAGCTGAAAGGCATTGTTGCAAAGAAAAAGGATGTTACTGACGATGCTTCTGGTGAACGAACCAATCCCGATAATCTTAAGAAAAGCAAAGCCC
Organism: Entomophthora muscae; assembly: GCA_014839935.2. Taxonomy (NCBI): domain Eukaryota; kingdom Fungi; phylum Entomophthoromycota; class Entomophthoromycetes; order Entomophthorales; family Entomophthoraceae; genus Entomophthora; species Entomophthora muscae. Next base: position 32,264 of record QTSX02000127.1, read on the forward strand.
CCTGGTTTGCCTAAGACTATTATAAATCGAACCATGAAAATGTTGCCAGAGTAGATTTTTACAATACGCTGAGTTTTGACATCACCGAACTTGAAAATGCTGCACAGTTTAAGAAATACTTTCTCGGCTTTCCACCCGATCATAAGAGTTACCTAGCACTGGTCTTGACACCCTCGCAGTGGGTTGATTTTGGGAAAGTGATTACTGAGCGGAATCCTAATCACATTACAATCCGTGGCCGCTTTAAAGAAGTCAGAGGGCTGGTCAATCAAAAAGGATATGATCGGCCTAAAATGCCCGTTTATGTTGTCAACAATGGTGAAAATGACATCAAACGTAAAAATATTATCGACTCCCTCTCCAAATTTAAGCTTAGGAATAAGTATACTTGGATCACTGGATACACTATTGAGAAGAAGTTCAACATTGACACGTTTTCTGCCTCCTATAACCTTTGAGTTGACTTTGGAATCCACTAAAGTTTGGTTTTAAAACAATAAACTTGAAGTACAATACATGCTTTTATAAATTAATTATTTAACCAAATGATCTAACATCTTTAATACTTCCGATATCCTTCTTTGGATGGGACATACTTTTAGGATTTTTCAAAAAAAATCTACATGATTTCATGTGGCCAGTTTGGCCAAACCCCTATGTCGTAAACCATCTTCTCCTTCCAGATCTAAATAGCTATAACTCCTTCACTCGATAAACAACTTCTAGTAAACTTACCCGCAAAGCCAACTCTAAGAGTTTAGCATGTCTGCTTATCAACTGCCAGTAAGTTGCCAACCTTTTGACATACATACTATACTTTTCACAGCTATTGAGATGGACACATCAAAATCAGATAAAAGCGAACCGACTCGCACAAAAATGTTAACATTAAACACATAACCCAAGCCAATTAACATAAATTCAGCATTTGGTGAATGGACCGGACCAAATTTACAACATCCATATCCGACACAACGCATCATGGTCATGCGGTAAGATCAGGATCTCAAAACACAAAAAAATCAACTCACACATATCCAATCTGCTATTATGTTGACTATGTTTCAAGCCAGGTGTCAAGTATATACTTCTTGGAAGTATAATAAACGAGATAAAGGGGGAAATTAAGAAGAGAATGATACTTTATTTGATATGAGTTTAGAGGATTATATAGTATCATGAGAAGCCACATACTGTCCATGTACATCATGGCAGTCACAAGGCTTGTCCAAGTAGTGTTACACTTAGGACTCAAAAGGTTTGATCCCCGTAATAGATGGGTGATTGATAAGAGTACCACCAACTTAATTATTAGTTGTGGAATTGATTTCTAAAGAGGTAGTAATCAAAGATGGTGCAACACAGGAACATAAGGGTTGCACACTATAATGCAACCCTCACACAGAAATCAGAGCAATAGCAAATTGAATTTGCAGCACACAAAACCAAATCACAAAAAAAGCAAAGCTAATACTATCTCAGAGCTAATCTGTCTAAATAAACATATGCAATCTGAAACAAGCACCAGATTAAATTTTTCTCAATTTCTTTTTTGGGTGTAAAAATTGCACAAAATCAAAGAAATGTCAGGAAAGTGATGAAAATAAAAAGGGACAGTTAAGCCAAATATAGAAACATACTACACATAAGCATCCAATATAGCAACATGAGTAAAAACTTGGTATCTATAATAGTAGATAAATTCCAAAACACAGTACAAAATTATTCATAGTAATTGTCATGGCCCATACCAGAGTTTGGCTGGGCTCCTGTAGGGGAGGCAGGCCAGGCCTGGAAGGCCAAGTACATAATAGGTGTAATTCTGACCAGATAGTTGACTGCAGTAGCTAGGGAACACCAACTCCCAGTATGGGGTACAGCCTGGTTGGCCAGCCCCAATACTGTGATATAGTCAAAACCCAACTTACTGAAGTCCTGGGAAGGAGGCACAGTTAACAGAGGAGAGTAGGAGGAATCTCCAGCATGGAGGGTGAAATGATCACTCTTGGCGGCCAGGAGGAGCAGATGTGTGAGGTTGTAAAGTGTAGTGGAGATATGAATAAATGCAAACAGAAGAGTTATATTGATGCAAAAGTAGATAGATCTTGCAAGAAAATAAGGAATCCTGAGCATAAAGTCATTTTATTTTAAGATGTCAACAGTGAGGAGGGCTTCTCCTCCTCACTACTTATACTTACTGGTAATTTTATGGCTTTTTGTGCCACCAGAGAACTGATGGCATTAATTTCAGTTGAACTTACAATTTTCACTGGAATTTGTGTACTTGGACCAGGAGGTGGGTGCTCATTGGTTGGTATAACATGAAGTTTTCTTGAACTGCAGCATGCCAAGGTGCCACAGTTGTTTATAGATCCCACAAGCAATCAAGCACCTGATTGCGCAATAAAACAATTGCGCTCTCAATGTGCCATTTCCTGATAGTTGAGAGGGACAAATTTGATAGTAGATTCAAAGACAGGGATTCAAGGCTCATGTGCCTCTTGAATGCCAGGCCATTTGTTAACCAAAAGGGGGTTTTCTTGCTCTGAGAGATACTTTGTACGGGTTTCCAAGCTGTGAAGTTTTTTGCCTCTAGGCAGGCCAGCTGAATGTCCAGGGCAATCTGGGCCCTGACAGTAATTCTTATTTACATCAATAGAAAGTATCACACAACCCAACCAGCAGGCAAGTGCACCCAGCAAAGAGCACCAAGGCTGCAGGCAGCCAAGAAAGTCTTCTGACACAGCCATCTGTACAGGGATGATGAAGCAGTCAACAGCACATCCAGCAGATACAAGAACATTGCAACAAAAACACAAAGCCAGGCCGTTTATACCTGGAGAGCCAGGAGCATTAATCTCAATGTGCTGAATTTTACTAGAAAGGCTCAAAATGGTATCACATCCATAACTGTAAATAGCACAACAGTTTAACGTATTTCTCTTGCATACCCACATGAATACCATAGAGACTCACCTAGTGCAAGTATGCATAATAAGTGTGAGGTTGTACTTGATACTAGATATGGTCCTTATGTGAGCAAAAGTGTCAGGATACCAGGAGTACTGCAGAGCTCCAGTGGGTGATGGAGGAGTTGAAGCAGGTACTGGCATGGCCCACCAGATGATGGGACCTAACTTTACCAGGTAGGAAAGAGCCTTCTCAGCCACAGCCCAAGGCAAAAGCTGCTGGCAAGGTGGAGTCAATCAATCCTGTGAGCGCCAGATAAAGCACTCCCGGGAATTGACTACTCTGGCCAGTGGCATCAGAAGTGAGTGGGGTTGAGGTGGTTAGTTTGGGTGTCAGAGGTGGTTCTATGGGGACCAGGTAGGCAGCAGGATTGTTGTACTTCCTGATGAAGATCAAAGGGTAGATGGTGATTGCTTTGCCGTCACAGACAATTTGGTAGGGTTCCTTGGGTGCCTTTGGGCGGGTGTACCACTGCAAGTCTTCTAAGGTCCAGGGTTTTTGATCAGGATTTGGGGGATACTTGATGAAATGCACAGGGCCAAATGGAGCGTTGGGTGGACAGTAGTAGTCAAAGGCTTTGGTTTTGTCAACTGAAATCTGGCTATCTATCCCAGTGGATGGGTGCTGATGCTTGGGTGTATGCAGATGAAAGAGTATCAAAAATATGTATGGAAACAGATTGGTGAACCAAAGGTTCATAACAACTTTATTTGGTAAGGATGACAATACAGAACTTTTTCAGGTGCTTCTGATTATATACTTACTCACATGCAAGTGCCTCTGGGCATTCTTCTGGTGCTATCTGTGTGGCAAGGCTTGGCATTTCAGGTTCTTCTGTTTGGTTGGTTGCTTCATGGTAATTTTTGGGGGTTTCAGTGTCAAAACCGCAGGCTCAACCCGCCAACAAGGTTCCAACCAAGTGTGTTTGTGACCTGCAATCTGATTACCTGGTCACCCAAAGCCAGACTAGGAAGTCAACTCAAATTACCAAATCTATCAACATGAACAGATGATGATCCTTCACAGTGGATATCTTGATTTGGAGCTTGACTCATTATCAGGATCAAGCCACCCCCTCTTCCATCCAGCTGTGTGATCACCAATCATGTTCCTACTATCTATTGACTCACAATATCTATATAGTCACTATCTTGCAATAAAGATTATTATATATCTTCTAAATATTTTCCCCATGTAACTCTGCTAAAACAGCACAGTTACAGCATTGGTAGCACAGGTAGGTTCTCCATCCTACTGCATCTTGAAAAATTCCGCCTGTTGCCCGCACACGCCGCGGCCAAGAAATCCTTGACAGAATCATGTCTGGCCTCCCGCCCGACTGGACTCCGTATACCCCTGGTACCAAGATACCTGATGGTTTTGTTCTCTACCAAAACACGGTGATCCCGCTACCTGCCTTCAACACTCTGTCCGCCCAAGGGTTCTTTCAGGCACCTTCCTTGGTGCCACAACCAGCTGACAAAACCATCATGCCCGCCTATGTTGCACAAAGACTTTGCAGTGCCGCCTTGGAACCCTTTTCAGGGGCCAACAACGACAACGCTGCCGCATGGATCCAGTCCGCCCAAAGCAAGCTGGCTCAGATGGAATGCCCACAGCAATTTTGGATTGCGGAGATCTCCATTTGCCTGACCCATGATGCTGGCACCTGGTGTGACAAGTGGCACAAAGAACACACTGACAAGAACTGGGACACCTTCAAACAGGACTTCTTGGCGAGGTTTGTGCTTAAGGATACGGCACTCATGATCATATGCCAAGTAAAGAACCTAACCCAGACAGGCACCGTGAAGGAACTTACCTGCACCTACAAGGAACTCTGTCTCTGTGCCCCATCCGACATGGCCTTTGATACCCCAGCAACACACCTCATGTACTACGACGCTCTCAAGTCACATGTGATGAGAAATGTGAACCTGGACCAAGTTACCAACCTGCAAAGCCTGTACTGTGAAGCAGAAAAAGTGGAGCAAACATCCAATGCTCTATACAAGGCACAGACTGGGAAACAAGAAAAGCCCAAGGACTCCCATTCAAGCAGGCGCTCCTCTTGACCACCCCCTGGGGGCAACGGCAACAACCACAAACCCACAGGTTTGAATGGGAATGGGAATAATGGCCAGTCAAATTGTACCCATTTCCGCGTCACCGCCACCCAAGGCAACCAGGATGAGGGAAAAGCCCGGGGAGAGCACTAAGTGAGCCAAGCTCTCCCCATGCAACTCCTGACTTGCCTAACAATGAATACCAACCCAAGGATGTGGACCAATGCCCAATGATCCAAGTGCCCTCAGAAGACCCAGTACTATACACCATTGCCAGACATCCCAATAAATTGATGTCTTACCCTTTCTGCTTTTGCAGTTACACAGGCTCAGCACTCCTGGACTCAGGCACAGACCAAACCTTAGTCAACAACAGCTTTTTGGATAAATTCAAGCTGGCCACTAATCCTTCGCGGATTAAAAACGTGGTCCTGGCTGATGAACACCACATTGCCGTGACAAAGGAAACTGCCCCCTTCTCTGTCATGCTTGAGAACCTCCACTCCACCATTCAAGGTCCTGTCATTGACTTCCCTAAGTTTGACATTGTACTGGGGCTGGACTGGTTACGGAAAAACAACCCCCACTTGGACTGGGCAACCTCAGTGTTGACCATCAAGCGTGAAGGTGTCAACCACCAAATCTACCTGGACTCTGTAAACCAACTCCTACAGGACCACGTCTTTGTACGCATCACGGAGACCTTGGACGAGAAGGAAAACCTGAAAGCAATCAACTGGGACTCCTGCCAGTATGAAATCATACACTTCAAGGACCACCAGGACACCTCCATACCGCAAGATTGCGACATTGTGGCCTGTCACCCAGAAATCTTTAAGGAGGCGTTACCTGGGCTACCCCCTGAGAAACACATCCAACACTTCATTCAACTCAAAGGGGCTGTTCCCAAAGCACGCCCTATTTACAGGCTGACCCCAAACAAGGACAACGCCCTGTGCGCCTATCTCAAGGAGGCATTGGAAAAAGGACTTGTCTGCCCCTTACAGTCTCCCTTTGGGGCCGCCGTATTCTTTGTGGCTAAAAAGGACAGTACCCTACGCCTGGTCACAGACTACCGCGCCTTAAATGAAGTCACCATTAAGAATTGTTACCCATTACCATTAATTGACAATCTTTTTGACGCCTTGGGAGGTGCCTCCGTCTTCTCCAAGATTGATCTAACTGCAGGCTACAACCAGATTTGTATCAAGGAGGAAGACATCCCCAAGACAGCCTTCCGCACCAAGTACGGTTCATACAAATGTGTGGTACTCAACTTTGGCATGACCAACGCCCCGTCCACCTTTATAACCTTCATGAACAAAGTGTTTGCACCACACATAGGCACACATGCCCTAGTGTACCTGGACAATATTATTGTCTACAGCCCCTTGGTGGAACAGCACCACAAGGACCTGGAGGAAGTCTTTGCGACCTTAGCACGGCACAAACTGTTGGCCAAGCCCTCCAAGTGCCAGTTCTTCTGAGAGCAACTACCCTTCTTGGGACACATAGTCTCAAAAGACGGCATCAAACCCGACAACCAGAAGATACAAGCCATCTGCAAAATGCCGCCTCCCAAAGACAAATCAGAACTCCACACCTTCTTAGGAATGGTGACCTATGTACAACGCTTCATACCCAACTGTAGCATCTTGACCGCCCCCTGTCCGCCATGACAGGCGCCAAGTCCAAGTTTTTATGGACCCCCTGACGTGACCTCTGCTTTAGATGTCTCAAGGAAAAGCTCACAACAGCTCCCATCTTACAATACCCCAAACAAGACGGAGAGTACCAGATGGAAACCAACGCTTCAGATGTATCCATTGGGGGAGTACTACAAATTAATAATAGTGATGGTGACTTCCTGCCCGTAGCCTACAAGTCGCACAAAATGACAGATGGTGAGTGTCAATACCCAATCCACAACAAAGAACTGTTGGCCATTGTACACTGCCTAGTCAAATGGTGCTGTTACCTGGAACAGCAGGAAGAATTCACAGCACTAACTGATCATAATTTTCTCATCTACTTCAAGACACAAGCAAACCTGTCACGCTGCCAAGTGCAGTGGATGGAAATCTTAGAAAGGTTTAACATGCTCATCCAGTATAAGACCAGGGCCAAGCTTGCCATGGCAGACGCCCTGTCCCGTCTGTATGTCTGCGCTTCTAGGGGAGAGAATGGGCTCAACCCAGACTGGCCTCTCCTAGTGCTCCATACAAAAGACAAAGGGTTCCCTTCAGGCACAACCAATATCACCAAAGAGACGGTCATCAAGAATAAACACCTCTTTGCTGATGTATACGGGACTCTTCACAGAAAGATGTCAGATGGCACGACCATCCCCTACATCCCCACACATCAATGAGTCAATACCATTCTTTTCTACCACAGAGATCTTGGACATACCAAGAGCCAAAATCTATATGAATTCCTAAAACATAAAGCCTGGTGGCCAACCTTATACCACAATGTCCAGGAAGTTCTAGAACAGTGTGAGGTCTGCAAAAAGTTTGTCAAAAGTGAAACCCCGCCTAAGTCTGTACTCCCCATTCAAACCCAACTACCGTTCAAAGTATGGGCTCTGGACATTGTGGGCCCCATGCCAGGAAAGCACAACAACAAAGAATACATCATCACAGCCATCAATTTTGCAACAAGGTGGCCAGTAGCCTAAGCGGTGAAAACACACACCAGTAACAATGTCCAACAATTCATTGGCAAGGAAATAATCAGCATGTTTGGAAAGCCAGAACTCCTGATAACCAATGGAGGCAAAGAATTGACCTCCAAAGACACCAATGTGTACCTCACCAAAAATGGGGTTAAACACACCGTCACAATACCATACCATCCACAGGCCAATGGACGCGTAGAGCGGCTTAATGGTAGCCTTGTGCAAGCCTTAGCCAAACTCACCGCCGGGAGACCTGAAGACTAGCATAAGCAGCTACTGACTGCATTACTTGTGTGCCAAACCCGAGTGAACAGATCCACTGGAAGAAGTCCTTTTGAACTGGTATACAGCACACAGCCAAATACCATTCAATCATTGACAGGACCCAAACTGGAAATTCCAAGTCAAGTCCCCCCTCTCTCTGATCCTCAAATAATAGAGGCCAACAGCAACCAAGCAACCAAAGAAAAGGAACGCTTACAAAAGACCTTTGTTCCCATTTGCCAAAGACATGAAGTCAGGGACAAAGTCTGGGTCATGAATGTTGACAAAAGCAAACTACAACCCAAAAAAGTAGGGCCAGCAATCATTCTAAAGGTAAACAACAATAACACTTACCTTGTACAATGGCTTGGGAAATGCAAGCAAGACAAGACCTTACACCACAACTGCCTACGACCCTGCAAAGCAAGACAGAAACAATGGGAAACCGCCCTGCCTGCCACCAAACAACAACTGGTTTGATATGGTTCCTGGGCTCCCGACGACCTCCCTGACGACCTGCCCCCAGAGGAGGCTGACCTTCAGCCGGGGGGGGGTGTCAAAACCGCAGGCTCAAACCGCCAACAAGGTTCCAACCAAGCAGGTTTGTGACCTGCAATCCAATTACTTGGTCACCTAAAGCAAGACTAGGAAGTCAACTTGAATTACCAAATCTATCAACATGAACAGATGATGATCCTTCACAGTGGATATCTCAATTTGGCGCTTGACTCATTATCAGGATCAAGCCACCCCCTCTTCCATCCAGCCGTGTGATCACCAATCATGTTCCTACTATCCATTGACTCACAATACCTATATAGTCACTATCTTGCAATAAAGATTATTATATATCTTCTAAATATTTTCCCCATGTAACTCTGCTAAAACAGCACAGTTACGACATCAGGAACAGTTGTTTGGCTTTTTGGTGGTTCATCTTGGCTTGGCTGGCCATTGGTTCTGGCAGTTTTGACTTCTGGGGCTATGTGGGTTTTCCCAATTTGATCACCTTTTTTGGACTGACTTGACAGGCTTTCCTGAGCCCAAGGAACTTGATTAAAAAAGGGGTCCCCAATTGGGGACCCCAAATTACTTAATGGAGGGTGGGCTTGAACTGGGTTTACTGGGCAGCTAAAATTAGCCTGCCCAGGCCCAGCCAAACCCACCAAGGCTTAGGCATAGCTTTTGGGGCCCAGAACAGGGCCCGCAGCTACTACCAGGGCAGGAATGATTCCTACACCTGGATTTGCTTTGAAAAGCAAAAATCCAGGTGTGGGTGAATCTTCCCTGCCTGCTAGTCCTTCCTGGTGGCTAGGAGCGCGTTTGATTCCCGCCTGGGGCTTTGAATATGTTACTTCTGTAACAAAAGGGGATGAATAGGAAAAGAAAGAGCCAAAACTCTACCACATCTTAAAGGTGAAGAAGGTATTAAAGAAGGTCACAAATACTACACCCAGGTGACTATTCCTATTGCCCCTCAGTCAGATGCTAATACACAGCTGTTGTAAATTATGCCATTAACATTATTTTTATATTTTCTTTAAATTGTGATACCTGCAAATATGTGACTGGTTTTGCATTTGACTTTAATACCAGCTCTTTTTCCTTAAATGGGGCTTTAACAATGTCCACACATTCTGGGTTACATCAAATGATTTAATCTGATCCCAGTACTATGGTAGGAACTTTGACCTCTCTGTCTTACTAAAGAGCTATCAGTGCTCTAATTAGCTATATAAGGGTTATAACATCTACAATTACTCCCTCTTGAGAAAACAGTTCTCTAATAATCATCCTGATTAACAAATCATCTGCAGAACCCTTATCAGGCACATGTGTTGTACAGGTATCAAAACTTTTGAATTCTAAGTGGAACATTGCCTGGACAAGCCCCATGATGTACATGGATAGTATATGGCCTCCCATGATACCATATAGATCACTGTTCTCATACCAAATAAAGTATCACCACCTTCTCAATTTCTCCCTCTATCCCATTCCAAATACTTCACATAATCATATAATCATTATCAGCACAGTTCTTATCCTCACAGCAATTAAAACTACTGTAACCAATCAATTATATCACAGCAGAAATTGATCAGTATATCTAAAGGAGAGAGTTATCTACATCTCATGCAGAAAAAGATACAAGACTGTTGGGAAAAACTTGAGCTGCAGGTATGGGATGGATAGGCTGGCTGCAGTGCATGAGCCAGCCTAGTTATAGTAGGAGTTGTTGCCTTCTTGACTGCCCCTAGACCTTTACCAGGCCAGGATTTACCTGTTGGTAGCTATGGCATAAAGAGGGGCTCATGAGTGTTCACAGATCTGACCAGGCAGCTTCTTGCTTCAGGGCTGGTGGGCTCTTGGGGCTGGAGCCCCTTTGTACCAGGTATGAAGAGGGCTAGAAAGCTTGTTAAGAGTATCTGGCTGTTCCTCCTGAAGCATGCTACAAAGGGCCAGACAATTGCAGAGGTTGAGATCCTGCATCTCATAGGGTAAGGCTTTGCTGTAGAACTTGGGTTGAACCATCCCCAAAGCTCATGTGTGTCATGAATGACATATTTCTTCTTCTAAAACCCAAGATTTGGAACAGGATTTGATCCCAGGATAAATTAGACCATAAGCTGCCAGCCTTAAGGATCACAGACCTGCCCACGTTTTTTTGGATCAAATCCTGAGCTTTGACTTGCTTATGTCCTCAAATGTTAAGATTCTGGTGTGATGCCGCCAGCAGTGTCACATGCTGAGCATCCTGACCACTTGCCTTATGGGAGCACAGGGATTCCTGGCATTGGCCTGATAAGCTGAATTCACACCTTGGTCCCCAATCAAATCCCTGGCACTAAAGGGAGTTCTTACCAACAGTCCGCCTCTGAGAACACTGCTCCCAAAAAGAAGGGCCTGGTAACCATTTTGTAGATTCCAGCCAGTGAGACCCCTCCCTGTGCCTGAGCTATTTTGCTGCTCTTGGAACCAAGAGGCCCATCCAAATTAATAATTCCCAGCCATTAGATTCACAATCATTCAGGATAAAGTCTGGTAGTAGGGTGCTATATGAACCCCTAGTGTCAGGGCCCAGAATGCCCTAGACAATCAGCTAGCCTGCTGTTGTGAATACTGCTATTCACCATGTTTTGATTTCGCCTTTGATGGGCTATTTTGAGGAAAAATTGCTCGCTTTTGCTTTTGCCTCTCAAAATGAGTTGATGACTGAATCAGGAAATACAATTGTTTGGTTTCTTGACTCTGCGCAACTCACTTGCCCCACTAATGCTGGTGGCAAGTGATCCTACCGTCCTGGTAGTGTTTTATAGTATTTCTAACCACTATATATTACTTTTCACATTCACCAATAAAAATTAAGTTATATTCACATTTTTGTCTTTATGTCTTCTGTACTTCTGCGCCTCTCTCTAGCCACAACTAGTAGAGATTATTCTTCCAGGGCCGCAAGGTAAACACATTTGCCTTCCCTGACATCTAATCAAGACTTAGTACAAATCCAATCCTAAGGTTAAGATTTCCTGTTGTGTGTCTGTGCCGCGCCTCAGAACATGACACCTGCCTGAAGATGAAACAACCAACAGCGTGAAAATCATTACCAACTGCCTTCATAGAAGGAAAAAACCCCTTTCTGACCGTTAATGGACAGGGGTTTGCAAGGCCCACGTGCCATGAAACCCTGGCATTGAAATTAAACATGAAATTGGGTCTTTTGCTATCAGGAAATGGTAAATCAGGAAAGAAATTATTTGATTGTACAATTGGGTGCTTAATTGCTTGTGGGTTCTAATAATATCTGTGGCACCTTGGCATGCTGCAGCCAAACCCATGACCATGAAGAAATAGCCAATGCCCTTTCCTCCCCAGGTCTCAGTGCACAATTTCTAAGCCATTTTTCAAGTATCACTGAAAATTATGCCACCAGGTCTCTGGTAGCACAAAAGGCTAAGTATTCCTCATTAATTATAAGTAGTGAGAGGAGAAGCTTTCCTCACTGTTGAAATCTTAAAATAAGCAACTTTATGCCCAGGACTCTTTATTTTCTTGCAGGAATTATCAACTTTTGCACCAATATAATCATTATGTTTGCATCTGTTTGTGAATCTAATACACCATACAACCACACATATCTGTTCCCTCCTGGTTCTGCTCCTGCCTATTTGGTTAAGCCACCTTGCACCATTGAATTGGAGTTCTTCCACCCTCACCACCTGGATCTTCCTCCTGGCTACTCTATAGGCCCAATTCCAATTATCAGGAAGGAGATCCCTTCCACTCCCCCTTGCCCAATGTGCCTCCTGCCCAAGACTTCAGTAAGTTGGGGTTAGTCTACATTACAGTATTTGGGATGGCCAATCAGGTGTGCCCCATACTGAAATTTTGTGTCCTCTGTCTACTTCTGTGAATTACATTGTCAGAATCACCCCAATTGTGTACATGGCCTTTCAGGCCCAGCCTGTCTCCCCTGTGGGAGTCCAGCTGGATTCTGGTATAGGCTATGACATCTAGACCCTGCACCAGACTTTATTGGCATTCCAAAGTAAAGGCTATGATATATTAGTTTCCTGAGTGTTCTCCTAATTTCTCTTGGTTATTGGTCAATCCAACACCTATCCTTCTGGGATGCCTGCCCCTTGGCCTGCAAGTTTTGGTTATCCAGGCTCCCCCTTTTGGTCTTTTCCCCTTCATAAAGCACCCATCAAAGCCAGAACTTTGATAATACCCCACCAACACTATACTGGCGCCCAACCCCCATGGCCCACACTAAATAGTTGCCTGGGTATAATAGGAAGGGTCCTTGGATCATTGCTGAGCCCTGGAAGCTTAAAGACCAATCCAACTCTCTCACTGCCTACCAGCTAGGCATGAAACCGCCTCACAGCCCCAAACTGGTGCTGCCTCTGCCTCTGGGCTTCCCCTGGATAGTGCTGGTAAGCTATCTGGGATCATATCATCACCCCTAGGAGGGCAATGAACACTGTAGTTCTGGCTGCTAGCCTTGGTTTGGGAGATCTATGTTGTACCTCTTCAAGTTAGCTTCAGCCCTTGGGTGGGCTCTGCTTGCCCAGCCCACCCCAATTTATGAAAATCTGGCTACCCAGGGTTGGTTCCTGGACAGTGTGGTTAGGAATATGATTGGTGATATCTTTATGGACTAGGATGTGAGGATTGGGGAGCAAGTTATAGAGGAATAGAACCAAGATCTCAACCACAATGAAAACTTTGATTTCAGCAATAACCAGAAGGTTGTTGCCAACAATTTCTGGGAGGCCAAAGGGGGGAAGTAATCAACTGAACACCAAAAGCAACAAAAAAACCAGAAATCTAAATTTGTTACAAAAGTAACAGCTTTGAGGCCCCAGGCGGGAATTGAACTCGCTCTTAGCCACCAGGTGGGGCTAGCAGGCGGGGAGATTTGCCTGCACCTGGATTTTTGCTTTTTGAAGCAAATCCAGGTGCAGGAATCACTCCTGCCCTGGTGATATCTGAGGGGCCCGCTCTGGGCCCCAAAAGCTACGCCCAAGCCTTGGTGGGTTTGGCTGGGACTGGGCAGGCTATTTTTAGCTGCCCAGTAAACCCAGTTCAAGCCCACCCTCCATTAAGTAATTTGGGGTCCCCAATTGGGGACCCCTCTTTTAATCAAGTTTCCTGGGCTCAGGAAAGCCTGTCAAGTCAGTCCAAAAATGATGATCAAATTGGGAAACCCCCATAACACCAGAAGTCAAACCTGCCTGAACCAATGGCCAGATAGGCCAAGATGGACCACCAAAAAGCCAAACAACTGTTCCTGAAACCCCTAAAAATGACCATGAAGCAGCCAACTAAACAGCAGAACCTGAGATGCCAAGCCTTGCCACACAGATAGCATCAGAAGAATGCCCAGAGGCACCTGCATGTGAGTAAGTATATAAATCAGAAGCACTTGAAAAAGTTCTGTATTGTCATCCTTACCAAATAAAGTTGTTTTTAATCTTTGGTTCACCAATCTGTTTCCATAAATATTTTTGATACTCTTCCATCTGCATACACCCAAGCGTCAGTATCTACCCACTGGGATAGATAGTTGGACTCCAGTTGACAAAACCGAAGCCTTTGACTACTACTGTCCACCCAACACATCATTTTTCCCTGTGCATTTCACCGTGTATCCCCCAAATCCTGACCATGAACCCTGGACCTTGAAAGACTTGCAGTGGTACACCTGTCCAAACGCACCCAAGGAACCCTACCAAATTGTCTGTGACAGCAAAGCAATCACCATCTACCCTTTAATCTTCAACAGGAAGTACAACAATTCTGCTGCTTACCTGGTCCCCATAGAACCACCTCTGATACCCAAACTAACCACCTCAACCCCACTCACTACTGATGCCACTGGCCAGAGTAGTCAATTCCTGGGAGTGCTTTATCTGGCGCTCACAGTATTGATTGACTCTGCCTTTCCAGCAGCTGGGCCTTGGGCTGTGGCTGGGAAGGCCCTTTTCTATCTGGTAAAGTTAGGTCCCATCATCTGGTGGGCCATGCCAGTACCTGCTTCAACTCTTCCCTCACCTGCTGGAGCTCCATGGTACTCTTGGTATCCTGAAAAAATTAGACTAACAAGTTTCAAACTTTATTAGAGTAGAGAATAATGAAGCAAGGTCTTTTACAACTCTTGCATTCATTTAAGGGATAGGATAGTATTGAAGTGATAGATTGAATGTCACAAACCCAATTGACCAATGATATTAGTGGATACAAATGCATTTCTTGAGGCAGGAAGATCTTGACAAATTTTGAATGAAAATAGTCAAAAGGAAAACTGAACCAACTAAAATCAGGAATATGCTTTGGATGCAATTACTACTGCTTCTGGCTGCTCTTGCATGTGATATTTAACCAGAGGTGTCTCTTGGGTGGCTTAGGTGTTGGCATCTTCAGAATAGTTCCAAAATATTAAATTGATGGCTTTTCTTGAGCTTTTTTAGTAACCTTTTTGGATAAATGTTCAAACATGATTTGGTAGAATTCCTAGGCATTTGGCAGGAATTAGAGTAGAGGCCTAAGAGGAGGTGTAAATTTACATATGAGGTACCTATCAATGTCCCCTATCCCTTCTGCTTCTTGAGCCCTTGTGAGCTGTTGAGCCAGGATCTTTAGGGGACTGTATTTGATGCTGACAGCTTCAAACCAATTCCATCCCAGTATGGGCTGGGGATAGTGAACCTGCTCCCCTGAAGGCCTGGCTTTGACCCCAGCCAGATTTGGTGAATCTTGTAGGGCTATGGAGATTGGTATTGATAGATTGATGGGGATCTGGGGTGGCACTTCTGCTCCAGCGTCTTGCCAAGGTGCTGATTTGTCTGGGTCAAAGCCTTGGAAACACTACCAGGATTGCAACAGAACTGATTGTAGTTCATTATTTGGATTAGAGAAGACAGCAAAGAGACAGGGATTTCAAATAAGATAATGGCTCTATTAATAAATGGAAGTTATTATGCTTTAAAGGGCAGCCACAGAGCCACAAGGGGGTGGGGTGGTGGCACAAGCCAAAATATGTTTTGAGTTTCAGATAACTTATTGAGAGAGCTTGGCTGGAATTGGCTTTGCTCCTTATAATGAAGTATTGTCTCGTATTTTGACATTTGAGGCAGGAGGTGGAATGACATCAGACACGGCATGAGGAGGCTCATTGAGTGCCTCTGTGTACTGTAAGATATTTTGCCAGGCAAGGTGTCAATCTTGGTTACAGAATAGAAGATACTGGAGTGACTTCCTGTTGGGATGGATTCTTTTTCATGGTTTTTCTAGCATCACAGCAATAAAAATTTCATGTAGTAATCAGTAGACTGGTAGAGATTGTGTATTCTACTGTGATGGCAGCTGCAGTTCTGTACTCAATCTGGTGGGTGGGAGGAGCTAAGTTCATATTCTTTTTTACAGGGGAACTTTTTTGATTTAGGCATGGATAACACGCTGTTGCTACTACTGGCAGCAATATGGTTTTGGATAGACTATGTTAAAGAGAATAGGGAGTTATAAGCAATTGATAAGTTTATCAGATAGAGCAGGAGGGTGTACCTAGATTTAAGGGTTCATCCTGGTAGTATATCAGGCTTATGTACCCTCATTCTTGCTGGTTTTGGGACTGATGCTTGGACATCTTTTCCTGGCTGGGCACAGTACAAGATGATGGGATGCTGGTTAGCTTTGGGGTGTAAAGAAAAACTGGGTGGAATAAAAAAAGTTGGGCTAGTTGTCAGAAATCTCTTGCCTAAGGGGGTTGCCATTCCATGGTTGAGTTACCAGAACTGCTTGGGAGATGTGTATCATGGTTACCTTGGTATGTTTGGATCTCATCAAACCATACCAAAAAGCTCCACAAATCTCAGGAATAAGTCTGATTCTCTTGTGCTGGGGTTCCCTCTTTGGAGAAATAGTCTGAATATTACTCCTCAAAAGCTGCTTTAACTTTCACTAACTTTTTCTTAAACAAAGTCTTTGTAACCTCAAGACTTTCCCAGGTCTCTTCCAGGAAGCCTTCGGGAATTTCCTTTCTAGCAGCAGCAGTTTCAACTCAGAGGACTCCAAACTTAGATTTTTCAAATAACAATAGAGAAGACATATAAATTGAAAAGGATTGGGGAAAGCGTCAAAAGCAATTGTATATTTTATTAGAATGTTGCTGTTTTTGCTTATATACTATTTGGGGCATATTTGGCTGAAAACCTCTCTGGTTCCAGAATTGACCCTTGATTCCTATCACATCATTTATGATGTATTCATGTCATTCAATCCAGATCTTTACCTAAAAGATCCCTGCCTTTCTCAACCTATGAAAATGTACCTACAATGCAAAGAAATCTCATAATACCTTTTGTTTCAATGTATTTATTTGGCATGAAACTTTCCAAGCTTCTGGCGCCAAATCCTGGTGAAATCTATGTATTCCAAATCCAGATCTTTCCCTAAAAGATCATCACACTTCTCAACCTATAGAAATGTGCCTAGTTTATTCTGGAATTTCCTGATTCCCTTTGGTGGGATGTCTTGTTTTGACTTGAAGCATCCCAAGCTTTCGGCGCCAAACCCCTGTGAAATCTGTGTATTCCAGATCCAAGCTATTGTTGTTACAACTGGAAACCAGCTGATCAATTCTAAATACCCAGGCATTCTTGTCTGTATTTAGACTTTTCCTTCTGTTAATTGAACCCTTATCAATTATCTTAGTTAACCTTTGTGGTTAATTAATTCACACCAAAGACCACAAGTCTTTGTGAATAAATCTGATCAATTACACACTGTATAATCATCATTACCAACCCATTCATGGTAGCAAATGCACGCTGTATAATCACCTGTTTATACAGTGTATAATCACTAGTCCACATAGTGAAAACCATTGATTACACAGCAGATAATCTCTGATTTGATATAGTAGTTTTCAAACCTGTTGAGATAAATGTAAAATCTCAGTCTAAAAATGTATACAACCCAGTCTAAAAATGAAATCAAAAATTGAGGATTTTATATTAAATTACAATAGGTTTGGATCCACTTTGATTTTGTTTTTAGACTGAGCTGTATTTATTTTTAGACTGAGATTTTTTATTTATCTCAACAGGTTTGAAAACTACTGTACTGGTTCGAGTCAGCTATTATATGGTGTATAATCTTTAACTCAAACCATCATCAAATAACCAGGACTGCTCAACGCATAGTCAAGTCTGTTTTGGCCCTATGATTAACTCCCTATTAATCATATTCCAGGGTAGATATTATTAATTAACCTTCCCAGTTAATCAATCGGTTTGAGACACCTAGTCTCCAAGATTGGTTTGGCCAATCTTGGCTTAGTTTTATCAGTTAGTATGACCTAACTAACAAAACCATATTCTATTCATTTATCAAATGTAGATACCAGCTTCCATCTAGGAATCTTTGCCCAAAGAATTCCAGACAAACTTATCCATATTAAATAAACAATCGGAACAACCTATATATCGGAGTATTTATTCGGCTAAATCCTAAAAGTGACTGTCGTACGGTCACAAGCCGGTTGCTGGGTTTGTTGGCTTGTGGTATGGTTTACATCGTATCTCATTTGTAGATACAGAAGCGAGGGATATCTTCCTTGAGAACCCTTTGAGGCCAGAACCTGCCGTCAGTTATACTATGGCAAGGTTTGATTTGAAATGCAGATTTGAATGGATCAATCCGGGGCTGGGATAGATTTCCAGTGGCTAGTTGCATGGCGCAGGGTTCAATTATGGATTTTTACAATTCCTCATATTGCTACTAAGGCTCCAGATGTCTGTCTGGTAGTTTAAAGCGGCATCGTACTGTTTGATTACATTGACTTGGAATGTTTTTTTGGAGTAAAATGATTTATGTAAGGTTGTTCTGTAGAGTAGTTGAGCTCAGATGTTTATTTTGGAGTTTAAAAAGTTGTATGATGTCATAAAGCAACGATTTAATTATGTTTGGTTTAAAAATCAAAAGACTAGGTTACGCCAAGGATCCAAGACCTTTACCCTGGCAGCTCTTCTACACAATGGAGACTAGAAAAGGTAAATCAGGGGAAGCAGTGGTTATTAGATAATAGTTTATTCTAATCAAGCCCAGTCTTTAAAAGCATGTTCCAGGGAACAGAGATTTATGGGGCGAGAATGCAAAAATGGGAAGATGACTAATATAGACACGAGTGAAGGAAACTTAGAAAGTCGGTTCTTACAGAGTGAAATACTGGGCTACTGGAGGATTGGGCTCCCGTCGTAGTGAGGAAACGAAGACAGGTCTTCGGCCAAGGTGCGATAGGACTGAACGTTGACTAGCTGAAGCTGAGAAAGCATGGCTCGAACCTTGTCAGAGATACGCTCCTTGAGTCCATCATCAATGCATGAGCTAGCAAGTATCTTCTGCACTAGCCCTAGACCGTAGGCCTGGTCGGCAAGAACAGATTCCAAGATGGATTCATCTCCGCTAAAGAAGAGGCTGTCGATCAGCTTGCTACGGGCATCGGGTTCAACACGCTGGTTAATAATTTTAAGGATAGTCAGTGACGCAAGCTTGTGCGTGCAGAGAACAGGGAGGTGCACGGAGAACTGAGGTACTAAAGCACGATAACGACCCGAGATGGTGGAAGAGTCAAGTAGCCAGGTGAGAAGAATAGAGCCATTGGCATCAGTGGCAAGGAACAGGCCGTGATGAACCAGGGCAATGGCCACTAGTTTCTGGAACGTGAGAAGAAATAATGGATTCGCTTACCTGCTGCTCCTTGGTGGTGAACTTGGAATCCAGACACGTACGGACGGCGCGAGTTCCGAAACGCCCATGCACAACATCCCAGAAGCGGGCATGGATGGCATCGAAAATAAATTGATTAACGTTTTTGCCAAACTTGAGGCAACATTGAATAACATAATTTCCAAACTGATCCAACAGAAGAGGTGGAGCGTACGGTTTGAGATGATCGACGATGGGCTTGATCTACAAGGCTTAGCTTGATCTAAATCTGGCTTTACCTGATCTGGAGTGTGGGCACAATCGATGATCTTCTGAACAGCCCAAGTGCCGTTTTTATCTATAGAGTTAGATGCATCATGGAATCGACTTACGACACCCGATAGCAGCCATGTGGGGGGCCACCTTTTCAATCAAGAGCCGCTTGTGGAGATCGGATCCCTTCTCCATAAGCTTCTGGATCACAGTGTTGCCGATGTAATCTGTTGGTTAGGATTTTGGTTGGTTTAAGGAGATTACCTGTGCATAGATCGACAGAGATTTCGTAAAGCTCTTCGAAAATCAGATTGATATCCTGCAGACTGGGACTGGAGTCTAGCGCTTTACGGCGTTCGCGCAGAATGTTTTGGTCAATTCTGCGTTCGGGATGCGGGGCGGGAAGTGGAGGAATACTCGACTTGTAAGGGAAGGTGATCAACTCTTTGTTCATGCCCAGAAGTTGCCCCTTCTCGTAGACACCATAGGCATCCTCTTCGAAATAGGGCTGGGGGGCTCGGCTTCAGGCATGGCAGCCCCCTCGACCTCGCTAATGTCGACAGGTATGCCCAGCAGATTGAGCGGGATAGGGACGATAGGTCGGTTGGACTTGGGGCCGGTCTCGGTTTGAGGCGGAACCTAACTGTGAGCTTTGGAGGATGGATCAACATACCTTGGCGTAACCGATTCGGACAACAGAGCCTGAGATCTCCTTGCCGTTCATTGCGGTTCTAGCCCTTTGGGCCTCTTCGGTGGTGGCAAAGTTGACAAAGCCACAGTTCTTGTGAACAAGAACACGAGCTGATTCAACAGCACCAAAGTTGGAGAAAATAGACTGGAGAATAGCTGAAGAAGTGGACGCAGATATATTGCCAATCCCTAACAATGAGTTACAACCAAAGCGCAACGCTTACATAAAGCACGAGTAGGTTGGGAGGTCTGCATCTCGGCCCCAGCTGTGGCGTAGGAAGAATCGGCCTTGCCAAAACCAATGCGAATATTCAGATTGCCCATGCGGCCGCCTTGCATATCATCCTTGGCACGAATGGCATCATCAAGCACTTGGAAGTTTATGAATGCACACTCCTTCTCAGGGAGTACTCGGAGAGACTCAATAGGTCCATAAGGCGAAAACAATGCAAGAAGTTCGTTGGGGGTGATTGAAGCATCAAGATTCCCAACCCAAAGCGACCTAGAGGGCGGGGGTGGAGGAGCCGCATACTACAAGTAAGAACACTTCCCAAACCGCATTGTACCTCAAGGCTATAATCATCACGAGCCCCATCACGATTATTACCATGTCCAGATCCTTCGTCAGAGACGTCATCGTCATCAGCCAGCGCACCCAGTTCAGGAAAAGCATCAAACAGCTCATCCTGATTCAAGAACCCAACCGAGATCGCCCTGGCACGCGCTTGACGAAGCGTCATGCGGGGAGGTGCCGCCGATACAGGACTAACGTTGGATGTGGGTGAAGCTGAACGTGGATCTGAACTGTAATTCATGGCAACATTGAAGGAACGAGAGCGGTTACGTCCCAAGTTTTTAAGAGCAGCAATGGCTGACTGGTTAAGAATATTTCAGGTATTGAACTTACTTTTGGATTCTAGTGGGATTCGGGAGGGCTCAGAAGTCATTGGATCAGGATCATCAAGCCCGAGGTAACCAAGAGATCGAGCCAGAGCTTGATCAGATTCGTCTCCACCAGCAAGCCCAGGCTTAGAAGACATCTGAGATACAGGGGAGTTGTAGAAGGGAGAAAATGAGCCTGATTGTCCAAAGGGAGTCGAAAGGGTAGAGGTGGGGACCGAAAAGGTAGCTCCACGATGGCGGAGGACTCCAGGTCCACGAGCCAGAGTGGGGATTGATTTGGGAGTAGGGATTGAATTGGAAGTTATACCCTTGAGGTCCGAATTTGAGGGAGATGACTTTAAACCAGGAGGTGCGGAAAAGGGGAATGTATAGGAGAAGGAGTTGGGAAGGGTATCTGCTCGGTTTCTTCTTGAAATGGGAGTTCGAATTGAAGTCTTGATCCCGGCTTGGGAAGTACCAGGAGAACCCAAGTCTTTTTAAAATTAGGGGTTTAGATTCTGCTAAACTTTTAGTGGAGGTTCACTTACCAGGACTTGATGGCGCAAGTGACGGAAAGGGTAAGAGGCCGTCATCTAAACTAGTTTTAAGGGTAAATACAAAATAAAGACTAAAGGCTGTAAAGAAATAATCACCTGGAGAGACCAGTTCTCTGGTTTTCAGGTTTATGACTGGAATGACTAGCCATTGAAGCTATAAAACTAAGTACAGGTGGCTTGGTCAGTTTCAAGATATCTTTCTATTAACATTTGGAAGTTGTAAAGACTTACGTGTTGTAAGGTGCGTTGGGATATATACAGGTACAACTCAATATATTAAAATAGTTCAGGCAAAGCGAGGGTGACTACAAATACTAAGCTGTATATTGAATAATGGTAAGGAAATGATAAACGCTTTGGTGGCTATTATAAAAAAGAACAAGTTGGCCGTGGCCTCTAAGTTTAGCAGGAGACCATGGAGTTGGTTTGGGCGAACAAGTTTAGTGATCGAAGCCCAATTCACCTGCAACTCGGGCCTGCTGGCACCAATTCGGGTGTTTTACATGAGACCTAAATCCAACTATTCTGACCAATCACATCAGGCCATAGCTGTGTGCCACGCATTTGGCAAATCAGATGAGATCTACTCCTCAAAAAAAGTGGGGACAGGGACTGATGACGATACCCTTGACTAAATCGGAAGTCTCGTTCCATCCAGACAGCTAAAAGCTTAGCTGCTTAAAAGTGGCAGCTAAGCGATTCATCCAATCAAACTGACTTGTCAAATTGACTTGATTGGCAAAGAAAGCTGGTATCAACCTTGCAATTAAAAACATTTCCAAAATTGACGCCAAACAATAATCACCCCAACAACATAATTATGTACAGCCCAACTGCAGCTAAGCTTCTTCATGTTTTTTGTTTATTGGAGTGAAACAACTGTGGACTTGGTTCCATTTAAATTCCAATCCAAATGAAGCCATTTTAAATTGCATCGATCCCTTTCTCAGCTTAGAACTAACAATGCTCCGTAACATTCTCACCAGCGTAGATTAATTTTTTATTAAGGGCGGAAATAACTTGATTCAATTTACATCATTACCCTTTATCGCTACCCTGTATCAGCTAGGAGGTGTATCATTACATTCACTCCTTAAAGTTAATCAACCTTCAGAGCAGTTAACATCCCAGTGTGGAGATTCAATCTCAATGTAAACGTTGGTTAAAAAGTAGTCTTGATATTAGAAACGGTTTGACCAAAAGTAGAGTATAAAATCGCTTTCCTCAACCAGCCCATTGGCTGGAATCCGATAGTGTGTAGTTCAAAGGGCACCAGAATATACTCGCCACCCAATCATAATCCAGGGGGCACGCTTTAGCCTGCTGTGCTGGCAGAATCTGAGCCACCCAAGGGTTTGATCTGCATCCTCAGTTGAACTACTCCACTCGTTCAATGGTAAGGTTTTTAAGTTGCTCAGCTACGACTCTACCCCAGAAAATTCAATCCAAGGCAGTGATTGGATTTATAACCCCGATTTTGAATGGAGCACTGATCAACCCAACTCCGAGCACCACATATATTCAATATCCCATCATCCTGATTAAATAGGCTATAGAATATAAACCAATTCATAAGATTCAATGTAGTGATATAGCTAACACCTTCATATCCACTGTAACTCACAGGTTAACTCTCACATTCACAAGTGCCATTCTATCTACTATACAGGAGTTTACGACTGAACCCAAAGCCAGGGCCACAATGAAACCTCTATCCTGTAATTAGGGCTGTGTCAGATTTGAGATGGAAGGCTCCTTTTCTAAAAAGGAGCCACTGTCTCAAATCCGGAAACGGTTTCGAGAAAATCTTCTCAAAGAAGTTTTTTGGCAATGTTTTCATACACAACCACAGATGGATTTAATTTAAATTTTATTTTATTTTTATTTTTAAAATTAAAAATTAAAAATTCAAATTTCATTTTGTTTCAAAAATAAAATTTCATCTTAAATATATACACAAATCTGGCTCATCCAGAAAACAGAAAGCCGCCTGAGGCCTTTTTTGAAATTTTGGATTCCCCAAAGTAGAGGGATCCAAAAGACGTAACTGGGGAAGGGAGGACGGGACAGTTGTGACATTTGCTGCAATCATCCCGTTTTCGTCTTATGCAGCCCTACCTGTAAAAATTGGGCAGCCTAAAATTGGGTTGAAGCAAACCTTGATCAATAGCTACCTACCTGGCTAAACATAAACATATATGAGAAGCAATTTGCTTAACCTACCCATCACCACTGAGATATCCTGCAGATTACAGTGCAAGCTCTTAAGCCTCATCCCATCCAGTGGTGCACATTTGATCACTTCCTTTGGAAGGTAAACCAAGTTCTCAAAGGTAATGTGATGAGCACAGCTGGAGATTTTTGTTTGTTGTGTTGAAACAGCAGGCTTGACCTGCCAGCAAGGTTTCAAGTAAGTGGGTTCATGACCCGCGATCTGATTATCCAGTCACCCAAAGCCAGGTTAGGAATTCAACTCAAATTACCAAATCCATCAACATGAACAGACGATGATCTCTTATGGTGAATACCTTGGTTTGGTGCTTGACTCAGTACCAGGATTGAGCCACCCCTTCATCATTCAACTGTGTGATCAACACAATCATGTTCCTGTTATTCATGACTCACATTAACTATATAATCACTATCTCTCAATAAAGAATGTTATCTAGTTTCTAAATATTTTTCTCCTTGTGACTCTGCTAAAAACGGCACAGTTACAACTTTGGTAGCAGAAATAGGTTTTCCCATCCTACTTTTTATTCCCCAAAATTCTGCTTGTTGCCTGTACTTGCTGCAGCCAACAAATCCTTGATAGAATCATGTCTGGCCTCCTGCTAGACTGGACACCGTACACAGCTGGTGCTGAGATACCTGATGGTTTTGTCCTCTACCAGAACATGGTGATCCTGATTCCTGCCTTTGATGCCCTGTCAGCACAAGGCTTCTTCCAAGCATCTGCTGCCATGCCTTGAGCAACTGACAATAGTACCATGCCAGCCTACGTAGCTCAGAGACTTTGAAGCGCTGCCTTGGAATATTTTGCTGGAGCCAACAACAATAACACCGCAGCATGAATCCAATCTGCCCAAAGCAAGCTGGCCCAAATGGATTGTCCGCAACAATTTTGGATTGCATAAATCTCCATCTGACTGACTCATGACACTGGCACCTGGTGCAACAAGTGGCATGAGGAGCACACCAAGAAGGATTGGGACACTTTCAAACAGGACTTCTTGGCAACATTTGTGCTAAAGGGCACTGCACTTATGATCATACATCAAGTAAAGAACCCAACCCAGACTGGTACAGTGAAGGAGCTCTCCCGCGCCTACAAGAAACTTTGACTACATGTCCCCTCTGACATGGCCTTTGACACTCTGGCTACCCACCTCATGTACTATGACCCACTCAAGTTGCATGTAATGAGACACATAAACCTGGACCAAGTAACCAACTTTCAAAGTCTGTATCTCAAGGCAGAGAAAACAGCACAAACACCCAACACTCTCCACAAGGTACAAACTGGAAAGAGAGAGAGACCCAAGAATTCTCACCCAGCTGGGTGTTCTAACCAACCACCCCCTGGGAACAACAGCAACAATGCAAACCATAACCCCGTAGGCTCAAATGGACATGAAAACGGGAACAACAGCCAGTCAAACTGTACCCATTTCTGTATTGCTGCCACACAAGACAAGGGAAAAGCTCGGGGAGAGCACTAAGCAAGCCAAGCTCTCCCCGCACAACTCCTGACTCACCCAATGATGAATACCAACCCAAGGATGTGGACCAGTGCCCAATGATCCAAGTGCCCTCAGAGGACCCGGTACTTTACGCCATTGACAGAAATCCTAATAAACTGATGTCTTACCCTTTTTGCTTTTGCAGTTACACAGGCTCAGCACTCCTGGACTCGGATGCAGATCAAACCCTAGTCAACAGCAGCTTTGTAGATAGGTTCAAGCTAACCACAAATCCTTTGCAGATTAAAAACGTGGTTTTAACTAATGAACATCACATTGCTGTGACAAGAGAAACTGCTCCCTTCTCCGTCATGCTTGAGAACCAGAATTCTACCATCCCTTTCCCTCCCCCCCCATCCCTCCTCCCACAAAATTTCAACCCAAAAAACCTCATCTCCCCAAAAAACCCAAAACCCATTTATAAAAATTTAAAAAACTTAAAATTACCCCCCCCCCCCCCCCCCCCCCCCCTCCTCCCCCCCCCCCCCCCCCCCCCCCCCCCCCCCCCCCCCCCCCCCCCCCCCCCCTCCCCCCCCCCCCCCCCCCCCAAGGCCCTGTCATCAATTTTCCCAAGTTTGATATTGTACTGGGTCTGGACTGGTTGCAAAGAAACAATCCCTATGTAGACTTGGCAACCTCAGTACTGACCATCAAACGCAAAGGCGTCAATCACCAGATCTACCCTGACTCAGTAGACCAGCTCCTACACAACCATGTCTTTGTGCACATCACAGAGACCCTGGACAAGCAGGAAAACCTCAAGGCAATTGACTGGGACTCCTGCCAGTACAAGATTATACACTTCAAGGACCACCAAGATACCACTATGCCTCAGGATCGCAAATTTTTAGCCTGCCATCCAGAAATCTTCAAAGAGGCTCTACCTGGGTTGCCACCAGAGAAACATATCCAACACTCCAGCCAACTCAAAGGGGCTTTACCTAAGGCACAACTCATATACTGCCTGACCCCAAACAAAGATGACATCCTATGTGCTTACCTCAAGGAGGCGTTAGAGAAAGGACTTATCCACCCCTCACAATCTTCTTTTGGTGCCCGTTGTATTTGTAGCAGTATAGGGTGCTATTTTCTATAAATAGTTAGTCAGAATCCTAACTCTTAATACTATAACTGTAGATGGTATAGTGACAGACTTTGGTAAGACAGAAGAATATAAGGATATAATGACAAAACTGGTATTTATTTTGATAGTGCTGCAGTTATATAGTATGAGGTAGGGGAATTTTCACCAGGGGAAAGGAGGCACAGACAGAAGGACTTTCCTAAAGGAGGGGAGTGGAAAGATACATTAGAAAGAGCCGTGCAAGAGAATGACTGGTTTCACAAGCCTTGCCTAATGGAGGCAAGCGGCAATATCTACATTGTCCTATTTATAACCCCAGAAGTAAAGCCTGTATCTGATGCACATTTGAAAGGCACTTTGAAACCCCGTTTTCTAGGTGTTTTAAAAGTAACTAACCCTGTCAAAACCAGGTTGAGATAAAGCAATCACACAATTGTTTTGTCACTTGATCCCTAAGTGGGCATCTTATTGTTTAATACATTTAAAACTGTGACATTTCCCTCCACTGGATTAGACAACAGGGTTACAAAGAGCTTGTCTCTTCTGTTTGGTGGGGGTTTGTTGCCCAATTCTTGGTCATTGGCTTCCCAGATCTGGAGGCAACCAGTTGCTTTTCCTGGCAGCCATTTGGTGATAGGACAGTTGTTGCAGTATTAGAAGAGTCTTGTCTGTCTCCAATAAACACTTTGTTCTTTAATTCTTGTTCCTCATACTTTGGTGCATTACTATTGCAAACAGGGCAACAACCCATGTAATTTTTATTAAGCTTTTGTTTTTTTGGGTTGTTGTCCTCATTGGGTCTTACTATTGGTCACTAGGAGCAGCACACATATACTGATGTGTACTCTAGTGATCAATTGCCCAGAATGGGGCTCCTTAAGGGTGTAGGAGTTGGGGCCAGTCTTCTGGATAACTTGAACTGGGCCTTGCCAAAGGGAAGCAAGTTTGGATTCCCACCTGTACCCTCTATTGCTGAAGAATTAAACCAAGTCTCCTACTAGGTAGGTGGGTAGAGCAGGGCAGTTTGGATGCAGCTTGCTCTAGGTCCTACAACTTATGGTTTAAGTTTACAGTATAGGCCTCTGATTGCAAGCAAATAAGGGTTTGAACGAGCTTGTTGAGGTATGCTTCTGGGGACACAGCCAGGATGGGCTTTACCAAGGAATATAGTAAGGGGGGAAGTCCTGGTTGCCGGCCATAGAGCAGTTGGAAGGGCGGATTGAATTGGCACAATAGTACCCAATGTTATATGCAAAGGTGGCCACAGGAAGGAAGGTATCCAATTCAGTCTTATGTTGGTGACTGAGCTTCCGGAGTATCTGGACCAGGCTTCCATTAGTGCGCTCTACCATGCCATTTGTCTGTGGGTGATAAAGGGTGGATAGTGTCCCACAGATTACCATAAGTTGGTTGAGGCAGGGGATGATATGACAGGTGAAATTGGTACCATTGTCCTTCAGCAGAATCTGGGGGCAACCATGTTTGTATATGATATTCTCCAGGATGAATGTGGCTGTCACCAGTGCAGATTGGTTGGGAATTTCCTTGACCTCTACCCATTTAGTCAGATGATCAACAGCCAAAATGATGAACTTGTTGCAACTGTTGGTAACTGGCAAGGGCCCCACTACGTCAATGGCTACTGTGTGGAAGGCAAACCCAGGGTGTACAAGTCTGTGTTAGAGCTTGGCAACCTTAGCTCTCTCAATGTTGCAGTCATGGCAGGTGGCTAGCGTATCTACTACATTGGTGTGCATTCCTTCCCAGAAGCAGTGATGCTGTAGCAGGGCTAACATCTTCTGTATACCACCATGACCAGTAGTCTTATGAGCAGCCACCACTGAGTCCATGCATAAGGATGGACGTATGTAAGGTAGCCAAGAGTCTCCACAAAGCTTCAGGAGTTGTCCCTTAGAGACCTTGGTATCCACAGCTAGCTTCTTGAGAGCCCTCTGTATCTCTAACAGCTCCTCTCCCCACAAAGAAGGATCCTTCATAAGCTTTTCATAAAGAATGTCAGCCATAGAGGATGCTAAGGCAACAGTAGGAAGACGGGAGAGACAGTCAGCATTATGGTGGGCTGCTCCAGCTTGATGAATAATTTTATACTCATAGGCCTGAATTTTAATGGAACAACACACTAGAAACCCTTCTGGATCCTTGAGGGTCTTCAGCCATTGCAAGGAGGCATGGTCTGTTACCACTGTGAAATATACCCCATGGAGATACACTCTGAATTGTAGGTAGGAGTATATCACAGCCAGACACTCACGTTCAGTGACAGTGTAGTTCCTCTTGTGAACATTAAGCATACACAAGCAGTATCCAACAGGATGCTTGAGTCCTTCAGAGTCCAGTTGGGAGAGGACACCCCTAATTGCAGTAAGGCTAGCATCTGTATGAAGCACAAACAGCTTGACAAAGTCAGGGTAGGCTAGTACAGGGGCTGCAGTCAGTGTTCCCTTGAGAGCATTGAAGGCAGATTGGCACTCTGGGCTCCAGAAGAATTTCTTATCAGCTCAGAGAAGCTGAAAAAGGGGGTCACCCAGGGATGCAAGGTTGGGGATGAAGCAACAGTAGTACCCAATCATCCCCAGAAAGACTTGCATGTCATGTTTATTGGTGGGACTCTGCATTTTTCCAATGGCTTCCACATTCAGAGGTACAGGACGGAGTCCATCTTGACTAATGATGAACCCCAAGAACTCAAGGTGCTCCTTGAAGAAGTTGCACCTGCATGGCTTGATCTTGAGATTAGCTGCAATTAACCTCTGGAAGACTTCCTCCAAGTGCTGCAAATGATCATTAAAGGTTTGGGAGAACACATTAATGTAATCCAGATAGACCAGGACACTGGTGAGTTTGAGGTCACCCATCACCACATCCATAGACCGTTGGAAGGTAGCAGGGGCATTAGACAGACCTTGGGGCATCCTTGTGGGTTGGAATAGACCTTAGTCAGTGATAATTGCACATTTCTCTTGGGGGAGTAGATCAATCTGCCAGTACCCACTGATAAGATCCATGGCACTGAAGAACTTGGCGCCTCCCAGGCGGTCCAAGGTATTGTCAATGCAAGGGAGGGGATATGAATCCTTCTTGGTAACAGCATTCAGCCAGCGGTAGTCAACCACCACTTGGTTGCTGTCATCTTTCTTTTTGACAATCAGGAGAGGGGGAAGCCCAAGGGCTTTTACTGGGGACCAGTAAACCAGATCCTAATAGTTTCTGGAGCTCCTTGTTGGCTACAGCATGATTGACTTGACTATGGGGTATAGGTCTGGAGCGGATAAGTGGACTGCCTTGGGTGTCCATATAGTGGGCAATGTTGACAGCCTTGCCCAGATCATAATCATCCTTGGCAAAAATATCCTTGTACTGAGCAAAGAGATCCATGGCTTGATCCTTTTGTTCCTCAGAGAGGACAGACAGAGAGTCACAGCTTATGACCAATAGCACTAGTGGTTGTTTGCAGGGTAGACCCAACTCAGAGAAGTCCACAAAGGGGGCGGTCTCCTGCAGGTTGTCATGCTCTTCTAGTTGTATATAAGCCAGAAGTTGGTGTTTGGAGACAGCCATTGCTTCACGGCTCATGTTGGTCAAGAGTATGAGTACTTCCTTCTTGCTTGGCATGAGGATGCCTGGTGCAACCCAAGGTTCTAGTCTGGAGGCATTAGGGATGCCAAAGATTTCTCCATGAGTTTCAGCCAGTAGAGCCATCAAGAGGCCTTTATTGTGGATCACCTGAGAGCCAGGGGGGATAGTCACATTACAGGAGGTGTAGACTGGGATTACCTTGGCTTCCCCAACCAAGAGAGGGTACACCTTAGCCTTCTTACTACACAGGGTATAGGCAACTGTCAGTTCTTCATCTGTGTGCTCCAGGTTGATGCTGCAGATGGCGTAAAGGAAGGTCAGAAAGGCGGTTGCCATGGTAGAACATGGGTATAGAGTGACCCAGAATCCCAAATGTATGTTCTCCATGGTTGATCACAGTGCCATGCTAGACCATGAAGCTAGTCCCAATAAGAATGTCATAGCTGTTGTTTTCCAGAACTATAGCAGGTGCAGTGACCATTAGCTTCCCAAAGCAAAGAGGTAAAGAATAATAGGCTCCCTTTGCTCTAGTGGTCTGTGGCCCAGCAGTACCAAACTCTTTGTGTTAGGCTAAGTCAGATTCTAGCTTAAGCTTCTTGACCAGCTGTGAGGATATAATGTTCCCAGGAGCACCGGTATACAGTATGGCCAAGACGTGAGTTTTGTTCACTACTAGGTTGATATAGGTACAATCCTGGAAGTCCTCTCTGATCTCCACAATCTTGGAGACCTGGTGTACGCTCAGTCCCTTGAACTTCTCTAGGAAGGTAGCCATGGCAGCTCCTACAGCTGGGCTTGCTTCCTTGAGGTATTCTAGCAGTGCCAAGACGTGTACGGTACGCAGCAGCTTAGCCAGTTGTTCAGTGCTGTCCTCCTCATGGGTGACTTCCACACCTGGTTGAGCCAGTTGTTCAGCATAGGATAAGGACACTGTTCTCTGAGCTATTTGGGGGATAACCACCTCAGGGCAAAGTGTAGTCCAATGAGTTTGCGTGTTAACAGTAAGGAATTAATGTAGGAGGTTCTCTTGAACTCCTTCAGATTAAGCATCCTCGTGTATTAGTTGGGAGTCAAAGTCAATCAGAGAGGGTTCATCCTTAGGGTTGGCCTCAGAGGATGGTAAAGCTGCATTCCTCTGAGCAAGTTTGTTGGGGGGCAGTGGCATGAGGGGAGATGAGAGTGTCAAAATTACAAAGGCAGCCAAGGATTTCTCCTTGTCCTGGCTGCTTAGTAGTTTTTTGACTAGTCCTCATTATCTTCCTCAATATCAGCGTCCTTGGTGTAGTCCTCCTTGGTGTTCTACATGCCTAAATGGTGGATCTTTTGGCGTGGGTTCTTACATTCCTTAGAGAAGTGGCCAGCCATATCACATTTGAAGCAATTACAATAAGCGTTGTTGGTTGGAGCGGGCCCAACCTTTCCAGAAGGCTTGGGCATCTCCACAGCCACACAGGGTCTATACTCAGCTTGCTGGCGGGGGCAGCTTTTAGGGAGAGGGACTTCAAACTCCTCCTTGTAGGTGTGTAGGAGGTAAATCAGATCTGGCACAGTATGAGCATTGTAAATACCCAACTTAAGAGCCAAAGATAGTTCCTGGTTGACACATACAGCATTGAGGAGTGCAGACTGCACATCAATAAACTGCACAGCACTAATAGATGACAGGGTTTGGGCCTCAAGGTAGAGCCTGGAAGTGAATTATTCTAGGGGTTTTCCCACCTTTAGCTTGGTATCAGCAAAGTCCATCTTGCAACCAAGAAGGGCTTCTTGGCTACCAAATTCTTCTGTCAGGGCCCTGGAAACGTTGGCAAAAGTCCAGACATTCTCAGGGAGACGCGGCAAGATAATGGTTTGAGTTTTGGCATCCAGACAGTTGATGATCTTGGAGTACCTCATGGCATTGTCAGCACCATACATGGAGTTCTGGTATAGGCGTAAGAACATGATCACATTACTCTTGCAGTCAAACTTGGGTAATTTGATGGGCTTGAAGTTTCTTGGTGCCATGTTGGAGGGGAGCAGGCGTGATCCTCACTGGGGAGCAGGTGAGACGGGGACAGCTAAGGGTATAGGTATCAAACCTAGCCTTAGAGGCACATCAACAATTTTCCTCTTGTTGCGCTTCATGTTTGTCTTCTCTGTCCTGAGCAACCCCAGAAGCTTCAGGAGTGGCCAAGACGTCATCCTCAGACTCCAACACTGGCTCTAATACTCATAAAGCGTTGGGGGCCAACTGAGGGAGGTCATCATTGCTTCCGTAGCTATGATAGAACTTGAGGCTGGAGGACCTTTGTGGACTGTGGAGACTCTCAGAGTTGAGGAACATAGCCTGTAAGTTGACAGCCATAATCTTACTGTTAATCCTATTTAATTGGCTCTGGAAGGTGTCCAGAAAAATTTGCTGCTTGTTCAGCTCATCTTGATAGGCCTTGTTCTCTTGACAGGTGATATCCAAGTCGTCTTCCAGAGAGGTAATGCACTTCTCATGGGTGGCAAGCTCAGCTTGGAGCAATGCTATCACCTCCTTGTCCTTCCTGGCTTGGGTCTGGCTATCAGCTCTATCATGCAATTATCAAAGTTTGAGACAATCCTGAAGCTCTGACACAGTGTGATAGCCATCAAACATAAAGAAAAGATCAGAGCTTTGTTGGACCAGTTCTGCCTTCATCTTCTTGTAGTGATCAAAAAGTTCAAGGACGTCACAGCCAAGAAGGTGGCTGGAGGGGGAGTTGTCCATAGCAGTAGGCATGGGGTTGAATGCAGGAATGATGACAAGTCAACAGCTCAAGATATCCACCTCATGGGTCAGCAACAGTGCCCATGTCAACACTTTGTCGAGATGGTCACTGTTGACTCAAAACCCTAAATCTCCTATGTTTTTTGCTAGTTGCACTAGCTTAATTTTTTTAAAGTGTTCAGGGGTGCAAACCCAAAAAACACAACAAAATCATGGTCATTGTGACATAATTTAATATTAAGCTTAATAAAAAACTCAATTTAACCAGATTTTTCCTTTACATTTACTAATAAAAATTATTTTATTTTTTTATTCATTTTCATGACGTAAAAGTGTCTATGTCAACACTTTTTAAGCCAAACTTATTTTTAATACTAAAACTAAAACATCTACAGTACTAAAATTAAGTGCACATTTAAAAATATTTTTTTAATAAACTAATATATAGAAAAAGACATTGTACATATAGCTGAATGTTGAAATGTTCATCTTATATATGTCACTTATTCTGGCTTTAATATATTAAGTGGATTGGTGGCTAACGGCAATCCAATAATTTAAGCGTGAGTTACTATGTAATTTACTATAGAGTTTATTATTAAAAATAATGTTGACACTCAGAAATGTTGTTTATTTGGTAGGATACACCATTTCAAAAACGGAATCTTGAAAAACGCCATCTTGAAATACAGCATCTCAAATTTCTGCTATCTCAATTTACTAGTAAAAACGCCATTTTGATTTACGGCATTTTGACTAAGAAAAAAAGGGTTTAAAAATTTAGATTTTTTGAACTCTAAAAACTACCCAAAAAATTCCCAAAAAAAAATTCAAAAAACATTTCTAGGCTTATAAAAGCCTCAGGATTCCAAATCTGCAATAAAAATGGGGTTGATTAGTAGCAACAAGGTTGCGTAAAGTCCAAAAGTTAAAACAATCCCAAAAACAACCATTTTCATATATTTTAACTATAAACTATGCTTTAAAATAAACATATATTTGTACCAAATACCAAATAAAATTAAAATAGTGATAAAAGTAAAGGAAATAATAGAGAAGATAGAGAGGTGTTTATTGAGGAAGGATCATACATTGGTTGAAAGAGCAACAGAGATGGCCTGAAGATGCTCAAGCTTTCTATCCTTGGGATAGTAGGCAAGGACTACCCTGCTAATATCTGTATACTTTTTCACTGCTTTGGTTTGCTTGGGGGGGATCATCCTTGGTCTTGATGCCTGTTTTAAAGAGGCAGACAGAGATGGCCTGCTGGGTTTTGAGATGCACCATGATTTTGTTGAGCTTGGGCTTCTGAACACGGACCCTTGTGGCAAATTGACTATGCCACCCTTCAAGAGAAGAGGTGGTCTTGATTAGGCCATCCTTTACCTGCTTAAAGCAGTTCCACTGGATTGAGTCACCACCCTTTCTGATGTGGCGTGCTCCTTGAAACACTCCAACCCATTGAGTTTCGAAATACTCTATGAATGGAGCAAAGGCTGCCTGGTTGGCAATAATGTAGGGATGACGGAGGAGGGCGTTGTAGAAGGCATTTGTCTCCTCCTTCCGCACAAGGGCAAGGGCAGCAAAGCAGTTGAACACGTTCTTTGCTTCCTTTGTGCCTTCAGTGTAGACCAGCTCATGAAGTGCAGAGCACTTTTAAAGGCAGCGGCAGAGTGCCTGGCAAAAGTGAAAGTAGCATCCCTGGGGGGAGCTCTTGAAGGCTCTAATAAAAGCATTGGCCTGAGCCTGCTCAAAATCTACTATCAGGTATTCATGGTATGGAAGGCTTTCAGGCTTTTTCTTGATTGGGGTGGCTTCCTCTGACTGGGCCTTTTTCTTGCGCCCTCTAGTCTTCTTTGGCTCCTCTTCAATAGTTGGGAGGATCTCATCCAACTTGGCCTTTAATATTGTTAGAGCCCAGACATAAGTTTCCTGCTTCTTATTTGGGAGGAAAAAGAAGACCAGGGGAAGAACAAGATTGCCAACCTGCCCATGGATATTCCAAAGCTGGCTAAAGAGCTTTGGGAAGGTTGAGAATGTTCCATCTGCAAGCCAGGTCTTGCATTTTAAAAGGTTGCAAAGATCCTGGGAGGTAGCAAAGCAGATGATCCGCTCTGGGGAATGTTGCCCATAATTGTGAAGGAAAAATCTCTCTTTGTGCCGTGAAAGCTTTTGCTCTTCAGTTAAAATCAACTGGTCAATTGATGTAGCACTGACGCCTTCAGTGCTCAGAGCATATCTATGGTCAGTGAGATATCTCTGAAGTTTTGAGGCGCCACCAACAGTTGCAAGTTGGGTATCATTTAGATTAATGAGTGCATTGTTTACAACCTCAGTTGCAGTTTGGTCTTTAGTGGTTGGTATGACCTGGCAAAGAAACCAGCAGATCAGTTGATACAGTGCATCAAAGGGCTTGGCACAGTCATGCCCAATAGTCAGGGCTTTAAAACAAGTGAACCCATAGGTGGTAAGTCTAGCTGGACAGCCAACGTTATCACATTTGAAGTGATGCTGACAGATGGGCTTCTTCTTGCCGTTGCAGCTGAAGCTGTAGCCCTTGTGGACAAAGCCAGCACCACCTTTCTTTGTTATAATTGGATAGCTGACAGGGTATGTGGCGGGCACAGCAAATGTGCCATTTCTGTTGCATACATTATGGATGATATTAAGATCCCAGAGCTCAATTGGCTCATCTGCAGGAGCACCAGGCTCAGGCTCCTGCTCTTCTTCATCCTCAGGCTCTGAAGTGGGGTCAGAATGGCAATTGAAGTTGAACAACTTCTCTTGAGGGTCTGACAGGGAGTAAACAAAAGGAGAACAGGGAGGGGTTGGGCTTGTTTCCTCAGGCTCTGGTGAGGGCGTAGGGGTCTTGGGGGGAGCTTTATCCTTAGCAGGCTGCTTTTTAGGGGTAGTTTTGGCCTTTGGAGGAGTGGTCTTGGACTTTGAGGCCTTGGATGCAGCTTTGTTGATGGACTTGGGAGGCATCTAAAAGTGAATTAGTATCAAAATATGAGCATTTGGGGGTTGTTTTTAAAGAGAAAAACAAGAATGTTTTTAATATAAAAGTATCAATTTTTTTTACATAGAATTGTAGAGGAGATCAAATAAAATATAC
Organism: Entomophthora muscae; assembly: GCA_014839935.2. Taxonomy (NCBI): domain Eukaryota; kingdom Fungi; phylum Entomophthoromycota; class Entomophthoromycetes; order Entomophthorales; family Entomophthoraceae; genus Entomophthora; species Entomophthora muscae. Next base: position 68,136 of record QTSX02000127.1, read on the forward strand.
TATCAAAATTTCAATGTTTTTTTTGAAAAAATAATTTTTTTATTAGTAACACAAGTAGGCAAAACTTTGAGTTTTAACTGAAAACTTGCTCTCAAGATGGCGTTTTTGAAGTGACGTAATTGAGGTGCCGTAGCTCAAAAACATAGTGTTTTTGACCATTTTTTATATTAAATTAACAAATTTACGGTGGAGCTACCTCAACCAGGCCAAAGAGTAAAGCTTGAATTTCTCAAAAACTAGCTTATACAACTGGGGTTAAAAAGTACCCAGTTGTTTAGAGGAGATGAAAAAATATATATTTGCAAATTTTTCATATGTTTTCTTACATTTTTTTATTAATGTTGGTTTTGACGTGAAACCATACTTCTGAAAAGTGGAAAGCAAGAATTTTGGTGGGGGAATTGATATAGTGTAGCCTGGCGTCATATGCAATTTCTCTTTATTTTCCCCTATCCATTGTGCGCATCAAATCAATTGGGTGATGTGAAACTCAGTGGAATTTGAAGTGACGTAAATTGAAATGGCGTAATCACCCTCTTCCATATTAAAATCACTATTAAAATATTTTATTGATGAAACCCTTATCAACGTATCCATGTATAATAACGTTATAAATTACATATAACAAAACTGGCTTTTTACCCAGCAATGACAATCACTAGAAGGACTATCATAGTGGCGTCTTTTTAGGTTGTTCCTTTTATAAGTGTCTTAGATTAATACTATAGGAACATCTTCTGGCGCTATACCACAGGCTTTATTTTAGTTTGGGTATAAACTTATTTTAGTTTAAGATATATGGCGTAATTAAAAATGATGTAAAGTCAAGATGGCGTAAACACGCCCCACACTAAGTGTTTTCATATGTAAATAAAGTTAGCAAAATAAGTTTTAATTAATCTGACTTGAAGTGACGGAATTGAGATGGCGTAAGTTCAAGATGCTGTATTATAAAAGTATATGTAAATTTTAACTATTTTATTGTTTATTTTATTTTTTTGTGATTCAAAATCACTAACGCAAAAAACGCCATCTCAAATTAAATTTGAGATGACGTTTTTTGAGATGGCATTTTTGAAATGGCGTGTTGTACTGTTTATTTGCTTGTGATTATCCGCCGGGGTGGAGTTGAGAAAATTAGAGTGGTGCAATTAAGCTTAATTTAATATGCCACCTCATATAAAGAATGTTGTAAGTGACATTGTCAAAACTTTACCCTTTTCATTACTGAAAACAAATTTCTTAAGAACTTTCAATATATGCAATGGTAAAATATCATATTCTCACCCCCAAAATATTATATTTAATAAAGAAATACTTAACTTTGATTATTTTTTACTTATTTTCATATGTTTTTTTATTTTTTCTATTATGTGAACAAAAACACACAGAAAACAGTTAATATTTGCTAGTCTGCTTAAATTTAATTAAGTGTACTATATTTTTTCATAGTAAATTTTCAAAAAATGTTGACAGTGACAATGTTGTCAATAACAATGTCTACAATTTTTCTAATTTTCAGTGAGAATTCAGCTTTTTTACTAATAGTCACTCATAATGTCAACACTTTTCATTTCTCACATACAACACTTTGTTTTACATAATAAAATCATCTGATTTTTTGATATGTTGTATTTTTAACTTTTTTCTTTTATGTTTTTTTTAATTTTTAAAATAAAATCTATATCTAAATATAATACTTTTACATATTTCTCTTAACTTTTAACTTGTTATTTATAACTTTAATAAAATAAAAACTATACAAGTATTTTTTACCTTTTAAATGGCAATAAAAGCCATATAAAGTTTACTTTTTATATATTATGTTTTTTAAGTTGTTTTGTTTGTTTTTAAATACATTGCTTTATTTTAGACCCTTTTACTTATTATTTTAGGACAAGAATACCTCTAAGCAGCCCAAAGGAACCAAGCGTTTCTCTAAGCCCACCAAAGCCACCAAGAAGAAGCCTGTCTTATCAAAGAAGTCCACTCCCAAGCCCTCCCCTGAGCCCTCTTCTGAGAAGAGCCCTGTCCACATAATGGGGGAGAGGAAACTGATGGTTCAGTTACTGAACACAGTTTCTACAACTTGGCTTCAGACAAAGAGCCAACCAAGAAGCAGCGCCAGGCCAAAAAGACCCCACCCAAGGATAAGTCTCCTTCACATGAGGAGCACCAAGATAAACCCCCTTCTGCTCCCCCCATCATCAAACTACCCCCTTCAAGTTCATCTGGGGATGATACAAAGCCCTGCCCCAATCACTTTCCTGGCTTCTGCCATGCTCCTGCTGGCCCTTGGGACCCTCTGTTGGCCCACAACATCTGCAATGTTGATGGCAAATTCAAGGTTCCCTCTTCCTTGCCCAAATACTTCCCAATCATTAGTATCAAAGGTGGGCCAGCCATGGTGGCAAATGATTACATCTCCTCATGCAATGATGCTAACCAGGGCTTCAAGAGCTGGCACTATACCTGTGAGGACTGTTCCTTCCCAGTGCAGCTCAATACTGAGCGCTGGGACTTGGTAAAGACCATAAAGGGCGAGCATACCTGCATCATACCCAACACAACCATTGCCTGCCTTCTCAAATGGTATCTGTTGCAGGTCATACCCACATCAAAGGACCTTTCCCCAACCCAGCTGGCTGTGCTTGCGTGCAAGTACCTCTCCCCCACTGACCTCAAGAGGGTGCCAACCCACACCCAGTTGGTCAAGTTTGTGAGTGATAGTTGCCAAGCCTCAAACCCCCTGGCTAAGAGTGCCACCACAATTGAAGACCTGGTCCTTTCCAATGCCCTCAAGAAAACTGAGGATGGAGAGATGTTCCTGCTCCATGACAATGGGCAGGAATTGGAGGATAGAATCATTGCCTACGCCACAACCCAAAACCTGGAGCAGCTGAACACTGCTATCACCTGGCTATGCAACAGCACATTTATAACCTGCCCAATCATCTTCAAGCAGCTTTGGGTTCCTGCACGGGCAATTTGATGCACAGGTTATCCCCCTTGTTTTCTTTCTCCTGCCTGGTGCCAAGACAGAGGTCTATGCCAGAGCATTCAAAATTGTCCGGGATGCTTTGAGCTCCCTTCCCACCAACCAGCCCCCCTCCCACCCATGCCACAAGGGCCAATCCCTCCTCCGCTGAGAAGGATGAGTCCACCCTAGCCGCAGAGCAGCTAGCTCATGTGCGCTCACTTGGGCTAAAGGTAATCATAATGGACTTTGACAAGCTCAGTTCAGAGCCTTTGATGCCACATTCAATTGAGAAGTACTGGGCTACTTCTTCCATTTTAGGCAGGCCCTCATCAAGAATCTCAAGAGCAAGAAGGAGCTTTTCAACAAGTATCTTAATGATGGTGAAGGGAAGTGCCGCTTTGCCATCACCCAGTTTGCTGCCTTGGCTTTTGTGCGGCTGGAGCATACTGGGATTGGCTTTAAGGCCCTCCTGGAGGATGCTTATATAAAGAAGAACTCCACCATCTTCAAAGGCTACCTGGATTACTTTGAGCGGCAATGGGTAGGCAAGAAGGTGACTGCCCAGAGAGGAAAGAGCGGGGCCACTGCCCCTTGGAATTTCCAGGGTGCCTGCCTCAAGGGGGAGATGAAGACCACCTCCAGCCTGGGAGTGTGGCACAAGCACCTGAAGGTGAAGTTTGGGTCCAACCCCAAATACAACAAGTTCTTTGTGAAGCTACAGAAGGAGCAGGCCCAGACTGTTTCCAAGTTTTGCAACCTGGCCAACCAGGTGGCCCCAAGAAGAGGAATTCCAAGGAGCAGGACTACCAGGAGGACATTCAAAAGGTGGAGGAGATTAAGAAGTACTTGAAGATGTAGCAACTGCTCTTTCTGGTGGCTTCAATTAGCCCAGTAACCTTTGCTTTGCATTGCCTAGATTGTTTTTACTTTTTTATTTTTTTTGTTTTTTGGATAGTAATAATTTTTTTAAGTATAAATGGCATGTTTCAGATAAAGTTTCAATGTGGTTTAGTAAGAAATATCTTATATTTTGTTAATTTATCTTTAAGGCATGAGATTTTTCAGTTATGCTTATATAAAGTATAATAAATTTAATTTTCTAAATTTTTTTAGTCATTATGTTATACAAATATCTTCATTTTTGGTTCATTAGAATTTTAATTTTTGTGGGAATAAAAAATAATTTTATAATAAAGAGTTTAATTTACATAGTAAATTGAAAAATAGTTGCTTATATCTCCTTATTCTTATTAATTATAGTATTTTTTTACTGCATTTTTTGAGCCCTCTGAAATCATTTTAGTATAATAAAGTATTTAAAATATATTTTTTATATTAAGAATCTTCAGGGTAAAGTGTGCCATTACTTAAAAAAGTGTCAATATCCAGGAGACAACATTATGTAAAACTGGGTTGTCACTTTACTATAGTGTCAACATTAAAAGTGTCAACGTTAAAAGTGTCAACATGGCCACTTTTGACATTTTTAGTGTCAACATGGGCGCTGTTGCCCATGGATCAGGCTTCAAACCATGGGGCCAGTCTCAAGCACGTGGTTTGTAACCACACTAATCCAATTAGCATCTACACCTTGGTGGGTGAGGGTCTGTACTACATGCACTGGAACTAGCTTGGCTATTCACTTCACAATGATGTCAGCCCAGTAAAGCATGGTATTCTGGGCGTTAGTAACTTTAGCAAGGTACTGATTAACAGTGATAAAAGTGTTGCCAAGCTCAGAGTAAAGGACCTGGAGGAACGTCTGTTGGTTGGATATCAGTATTCCCTGGTCATGCACTAGGCTTTGGATGCAACCCAGGTGCATTTGGTTGTGGCATATAGCAGTATAGATGAACTGTTGTAAATAGTCTTTGATATGCTCAACGGTGTGGAGGTCTCAACAGAGTTGGTCAGGGTTGACCTAGGAGAGGTTCTGGAAACAAACCAAGGAGTTTTTAGCAGAAGGTTGCTGAATAGCCAGATGTTTGGAGCAAGCACCATTGCCAGCAGCACCAGAGTCCATGGCATAGATGGCACTACAGATGGCGTCCTTGGAGGGGGAAGAGTTGGCGTCCATTTCCAAGGGGGCAGGGGCTTGCAAGAGTAGTGGTTGACCAAAAAAATTGCTTGGGGACGTTGGTATTCTGGCATGAAATGACTGAGGGTGGGCAGGCCATAGAGAGCGCCTGCTCTTTCCCCAGCATGGGAATTAGCAGCAGTGAAGGCCGGTGCCTGGTGATAGGGGTAAGCAGTGGCAGAAGGCTCATCCAGGGGTATTCCTCCCTCCTCATTGAAAGAACTGTGGGGGTGGGGGCTGTTGATGTGGAAAGACATGAGCGCCAATGTCATATTGTAGCAGTATAGGGTGTTATTTTCTACAAACAGTTAGTCAGGATCCTAACTCTTAATACTATACCTGTAGATGGTATAGTGACAGACTTTGGTAGGACAGAAGAATATAAGGATATAATGACAAAACTGGTATTTATTTTGATAGTGCTGCAGTTATATAGTATGAGGTGGGGGAATTTTCACCAGGGGAAAGGAGGCACAGACAGAAGGACTTTCCTAAAGGAGGGGAGTGAAAAGGTACAGTAGAAAGAGCCACACAAGAGAACAACTGGTTTCACAAGTCTTTCCTAATGGAGGTAAGTAATAATATCTATTTTTTCTATTTATAACCCCATAAGTAAAGCCCATGCCTGATGCACATTTGAAAGGCACTTTGAAAACCCGTTTTCTAGGCATTTTAAATGCAACTAACCCTGTCAAAACCAGGGTGAGATAAATCAATTGCGTGATTGTTTTCTTGCTCAATCCCTAAGTGGGCATCTTATTGTCTAATCCATTTAAATCTGAAATAGTGCTGCTTTATTCTTTGTAGCCAAGAAAGATGATACCCTGCACCCAGTTACAGACTATTGAGCCCTAAACAAAGTTACCATCAAGAATTGATACCCACCACTACTCATTGACAACCTCTTTGATGCCCTGGGCAGCGCCACAGTCTTCTCCAAGATTGACCTAACCTCAGGCTACAACCAGATCTGTATCAAAGAGGAAGATATCCCCAAAACAGCCTTCTGCACAAAATACGGCTCATCAAAGTGTGTGGTACTCAATTTCAGGATGCTAAACGCCCTGTCAACGTTTGTGACCTTTATGAACAAGGTGTTTGCCCCCACATAGGCAAGAAGGCTTTGGTATAACTGGACAAAATTACTGTCTATAGCCCCTCAGTAGAACAACACCACAAGGACATGGAGGCAGTCTTTTCTACCCTGGCGCAACATAAGCTTCTAGCCAAGCTCTCCAAATGTCAGTTCTTCTGCAAGCAGTTGCCCTTCCTGGGACACATAGTCTCAAAAGATGGCATTGAACCTGACAGCCAGAAAATCCTGGCCATCTGCAAAATGCCACCGCCAAAGAACAAGTCATAACTCTGCACATTCTTGGGAATGATTGCCTATGTATACCAGTTTATACCTGACTGTGGTGTCCTGACTGCACCCCTGTCTACCATAACTGGCGCCAAATCTAAGTTTTTATGGACCCCCACCATGACCTTTGCTTCAGACTTCTTAAAGAAAAGCTTATATCAGCGCCCATCCTACAGTACCCCAAACATGATAGGGAATACCAAATGGAAACAGACGCCTCAGATGCATCCATTGGGGGAGTACTATGAATCAAAAACAATGATGGTGACTTCCTGCCTGTAGCCTATGAGTCACACAAGCTGACAAATGGCAAGTGCCAATACCCCATACATGACAAAGAGTTGTTGGCAATTATGCACTACCTGATCAAATAGCATTGCTACCTAGAACAACAGGAGGAGTTCACAATATTGATCAACCATAAGTTGCTTATATATTTCAAAACTCAAGCAAACTTATCCCGCCGTCAAGCCTGCTGGATGGAACTCCTGAAGAGGTTCAATATGCTCATACAATATAAGTCTGGTCCAGAACTTGCCATGGCAGATGCACTCTTGCACCTGTATGTCAGAGCCACAAGGACAAGAATGGGCTTAACCCAGACTGGTCTCTCCTGGTGCTCTGAACAAAGGACAAGGGCTTCCCCCCTGACACCACATATATAACAAAAGAAACAGTCATTAAGAGCAATTACTTATTTGCAGACATGTATGGAACCTTACATCAAAAGATGTCCAACGGAACCACCATCCCTTACGTTCCCACACATCAGCAAGTTGACAACATCCTATGTTACCATAGAGACCTAGGACACAAAAAAAGCTGCAACCTCTACAAATTTGTTAAACACAAAGTATGGTGGCTGTCATGAATGACATTTCAATACTTGTATTGAAAACCCAAGAGTTGAGCCCCAGTTCCCAGAAGGAAGATTGAACCCTCCAGGACAGTCCAGGACCCGCCAATCCGTTAAGTTACAGGCTTGAATTGTTAAATTACTCCACAACCTGCCGGCCTACTACAGAGGATTCCCTGAATAGTTGCCCGTCTGCCGCCAAGCTGGTGCCAATGAAGACCCATACCTACAAAGGAAATGTAACCTGGCTAACAGAGGTTGGGGAAGGACCTACTGCCAACCTTCCAAGAGCCAATACTAGAGCTTTGGAATCAACACTGGAAGCCCTGGAATCAAACCCTGATCCTCCAAAGACTACTTGAGTCACACAAAGTGGACAGGAACCCGCCCACTTGCTAAATTGCATACCCAAGTTGACAAGTTACTCCGAGAGCCACCAGTCTCCCAAGGACAATTCCCCAAATGGTCATCAGATTGATGCCAACCTTGCACCACCAAAGATCCGGACCTATGCAGAGGTTTTAGCTTACCTTAAGGAGGTTAAAACAAAACCTATTTTTAACTCTGCCAATGACCACCAGCAACTGCCAGCATTCTGTCCAGAGAGGGTAGTGCAATTGAACTACTCAGGTGACATAGTGAACAGTGGCGGTGGAACAAAGCATTGTCACTTCTATTCACCAGAGCAGGCGCTACCTGGATCTGCTGCCCTCAAGACTCTAAGCCAAGATCCATGCCCCACCAGTGCCTTGTCTGCAAACCTGAACCCTGCAAAAATTGAAGAAGCAAAGTCCCATGGTATAAAAACCTCGGTGGTATGGTAAAGACCACATTGTAATTTTTGATAATAAAGTTTTATGAACCTTTGGTTTGAACAAATCTTACCCTAACTAGTCTTAGTGATCTTCCATCTTAATTTCAGTCAAGTAGACTACCAGGCCGCCGCCCCCTCCCAAGACCAATCTGCCAAATTGCCCCAGGCATTATACCGTCCCCTGGGAGCCCCCTTTGGACCTGTGCACTTTACTGAATACCCCCAAACTGGCTTATTTGGAGTACACTTGGAAACCATCCTCATTGCCAACCCTTTGGCAAGAACTAGAAGTACCAAATGCATAGGACACAAAGAAAAGAGGGTTGAGATATTGCCCTTATTGTTCAAAGACAAGTACAACTACCTACCAGCGTACTTCTTTCCCATGACTCCACCATTAACCCCAAGACCAGAACACCCACTAGAACCTACAACCGCAGCCAAGACCACCTCTACCCAACTGTTTAGAGTACTCTATATTACTTTGACAGGATTGGTGGATTCCATGGTCCCCAACTCTGGACCTTGGTCCTTACTCAGGCAATCCATATCTTATATTATCAAGTTAGCACCCATTCTATGGTGGGCCTTACCCACCATCTTGGCTGCGCCTCATCCCAAGCCGCCCAATGCCTCTACCTATGACTGGCTTCCTGACAGTGGCCAACTCTATACCGGGACGTCCAGGAAGTCTTGGACCAATGTGAAGTATGTGAGAAATTTGCAAAAAGAAATACTCTACCTAAGTCAGTACTACCTATTTTCACACAACTACCCTTCAAGGTATGGGCCCTAGACATTGTGGGCCCCATGCCAGGCAAACATAATGAAAAGAAGTACATCATTAATGCAATAGACTTTGCCATGCAATGGCTGTGGCACAAGCAGAAAAGACAGATACCAGCAATGATGTGTGGTAATTCACTGGGAAAGAAATTATCAGCAAGTTTGGAAAGCCAGAACTCCTGATAACCAATGGAGGCAAAGAATTGACCTTCAAAGATACCAACATATACCTCACCAAGAATGGGGTCAAACACACTGTGACAACACCTTACCATCCTCAGGCCAATGGACGCATAGAGCAGCTGAATGGCAGCCTTGTGCAAGCCTTGGCCAAGCTAACCACTGAGAGACCTGAAGACTGGTATAAGCAGCTACCAACTGCACTACTTGTATGCCAAACTTGTGTGAACAGATCCACCGGTAAAAGCCCCTTTGAGTTAGTTTATGGCACACAAACCAATATTATCCAAGCACTATTAGGACCTAAGCTAGAAATGCCAAGCAAAGTTCCACCCTGCTCAGATCCCCAGGTCATACAGGCCAATAGCAATACATCAGAAAGAGAAGAAAAGCGTCTACAAAAGACCTTTGTCCCCATCTAAAACAGGCATGAGGTTGTCAACAAAGTCTGGGTCATGAATACCAACAAAAGTAAACTATAGCCAGAAAAAGTGGGACCTGCCATTATCTTAAAGATAAACAAAAACAACACTTACCTTGTGCAAGGACTTGGAAAACGTAAAAAAGACAAAGTCCTCCACCACGATTTCCTGAGACCCTGAAAGGCAAGACAGAAACAATGCAAGATTGTCCCACCCGCCACCAAACAACAGTTATTCCAGTATGGCGCCCAGGCTCCCAACAACCTCCCCAACAACCTGCCCCCAGAGGAGGCCAACCTTTAGTTGGGGGGTGTCAAAACAGCAGGCTTGACCCACCAGCAAGGTTCTAAGTAAGCAGGTTTGTGGCCCCCAATACAAGTATCCAGTCACCCTAAGCCAGGTTAGGAAGTCAACTCAAATTACAAAATCCATTAACATGAACAGATGATGATCTCTTACGGTAGATACCTTGTTTTGGCGCTTGACTCATTACAAGGATTAAGCCACCCCCTTCACCATCCAACTGTGTGATTAACTTAATCAAGTTCCTGTTATCCATTGATTCTCAATAACTATATAATCACTATCTCTCAATGAAGATTATTATCTAGTTTTTAATCATTTCCCCCTTGTAACTCTGCTAAAAACAGCACAGTTACAACAGTTGCACAACCATGAGGCTTGGTGTTTGCAGTTTATGCCTTTAGAGTGCTAATAGGGGGACATATGCTAGTACTATACAAGGGTAAGTATGTGCCCTGGGATGAATATACCATGTGGTGTAAAATCTTGAGACTAGCTGGGGCTATAATACAGCTGTTTTTCACAACCATTCAGGTTAAAGGTTCTCTTTTTATGTCTTATGGGTAGCTTTAATAAGGCTTACTGCTACTTTGTAAGAATAGGGTGCCTAAACTTATTGTTGGGGTGATTATTTAGAGAAACAGCTGCTGAACTTGATGATTTGAAGGTATCTGGAAAGTGAAGTTGGTTACCTTGAAGCTGAAATATCAACCTAAACACTTGGGTGATCATGTCAGGGCCCAGAATGCCCAAGACAACCAGCTTGCATGCCTGGCTACAGCACAGCAAAATATGTGAAAGTAATTACCAATTGTCTTTTCAGATAAACACCACTATTTTTGACTGCAAACAGCCAGGAGTTCACAAGGCCCACATGCCGCAAACCCCTGGGATTGACATTAAATACAAAATCAGGTCCCCTTTATTTTTAGGAAACATTAAATTGTACAAGCAAACACTTGACCAATTGATCAGGAAATTGATTGCTTGTGGGTTCTATTAATGGCTGTGGCACTTCAGCAGGCTGCAGCCAAAATTATCATTATAAAGAGGCAGCCAATGTGCACCCATCCCTAGGCCCCAACAAACAATTTCCCAAGAAAATCACTAATATCACTGAAGATAATGCCACCAGACTGATGGTGGCACAAAAGACTTAGTTATTCCCAGTAAGTGTAAGTAGTGAGAAAGGGAAGCCTTCTTCACTGTTGAAATCATCATAATAAATGTATTTTATGCCTAGGACTCATGATTTTATCACAGGAATTGTTTATTTTTGCATAATATAATTATTCTGATTGCATCTCTACGTTAACTGACAACACAATATTCACACATATTTTCATACCCACCTGGTTCTTCTACCATTTCTTTGGTTACATCAGCTTGCGCCCTTGAATAGGAGATCTATCATCCCCACCACCTGGATCTCCCTCTTGGCTGTTATAAAGGCCAGATGTCAACCATTATGAAGGAGATACCAGCCTCTCTTCTCCTGCCAGACGCCCTTCCTGCCCATGATTTTAGCAAGCTGGGACTTGTCTATGTTACAGTGTTAGTGCTATCTAATCAGGTTGTGCCCCACACTGGAAGTTGGCGTCCCTGGGCCACTAATGTAAACTATCTTTTTGGAATTGTACCTATTATGTACATGACCTTCCAGGCCTGGCCTGCCTCTCCTGTGAGAATCCAGCCAGACACTGGTATGAGCTGTGACAGATTAAGAGCAGGGGTGAAACATGAATAAATACCTGCTTCTGATGGCCTAGGAGGAGGTCACTGATGAGGGGTCAAGTCTATGTATAACTCACTTGTGGAGACTTATTGTCTGGTTCTTTGATGTTTAAGGATGGGTAATAACAAGAGGAAGCTAGGATAAATACCATATTCAAGGGCTTGATAAGCTGTTTGATAGCTATGCAAGATTCTATGCTATTCAAAGGGAATCAGAATGGTTTAGGGGAATGTTGGAGAAGGTGCACTGAAATTTCTTTGGATTGGTTTTCTGAGGCAGCAGAAGGTGGAATGTGTTGCCTTGGTTTTTCTTGAAGTAGAAAAATCAAGATTTAATATTGAAGTAATTGCAGGTATTAGGTTTCCTTAGTAATTTTCTAATAAGATGAAGGTATTTTTCTATGTGAGCCAGATACAAAGCTGTTTTGTTGGGATATTTTCCCTGGATTTTACTATAGTAGTAAAGATCTAGGCAAAACTTTGAAGAGAATCAAGAAGAAAAAGTTAAACCTTATTCTAACATTTAAATTGATTAAGGTTGAACAGAGAGAAAGATAGTGCTGGAACAAAGAACTGGTTAACGCTTTGGTGCACAAAGTGTTACCTCTTTGAGCAGCTTAAGTGGTAGAAATTGTTTTCCTAATTAAATTGTAGTGGATCTTTAGAAATTGTGTAGTTTTTAACACTGCAATTATTGGTTGAGTTGAGGGAATGTTTCCTGAGGAATATTATTGGTTGAAAGCCAAAAGCTTAAAGTATACACAAGAAAACAGCTAATCAATACTTTAAGCTTTTGAGAAAGTAAGTATGTAAGCTTATTAATTATAGGAAAAGTTAGCACTAATAGTTTAAGCTTTTGAAGAAACCCATTTTGAAGGCGCAAACATTGAGAACAAGGTGCTATAAGTATGAGCTTAGCTGGAAAGTTGGCAAGGTCTTTTAGAAATATTTTGGTCACAAGTGAAATTTTTGTTGAGCACTTGATCTGCATCTTGATGATTACACACCTGGTTGGTTTGGAGTAACCAGATGTCTTCTAAAGTGCTAAGAAGTCATCTATGAAGAAGTAGCTGGTCAAAAAGACTACAATACTGTAAATTCATAATCTAAACGTAAAAATGCAGGATTTTCAAATCCTTAGCCCAAATTTTGAATCACTTTTGCGGGCAACTCAGCTGAGTGAAAAATAAAATATTTAATAAAGTCAACCATTTAATTTGAATTTTTTGGTTTATTTAAATTGGCAAATTTTGAATCTCTTGAGCAGATAACTCAACTAACAAGAGACAAAATAAAACAAGCAAATGTGGGATACATGAATCATAAATGCAGGATTCTAATGTACAATTTGAGATTTCCTGTATTTCAAACAAATCATAGACATCATGTAAAACTTAACAAATCTGAAATTGCAGGATTGTCAAATCCAAGAACCAAATTTCAAATCAAAATTGCAATGAATTTGAAATAAATATACTTTATGGGTGTCTCAAACAGGAATTAAAAGGATCTAGAGTGGATTTGTGATAATTTTTTAGAAATCATAGGCATTCTCAAAAATCACCCTATTCCAGGTTAGGACAGCTAAAATTTAGATCCTAATATTCACCAACTTAACATACTTAACAATAAAATTTACTAAAATTTACACTTCTCTTTTTGAGTTTAGTTTTTTAATAAAAGTTTATTATGCATTCTTCCAATAACAACCAAGTCAACAAGCTGTTCCCTGGTCTTGACAAAATCATGCAGGGCTACACTGGGTCTCTTAACAGTGAAGCCTCTGTCTATGGCCACTCCCAACCTGCAGGCCCTCCGCAAGCATCACCCAGGAGTGTGTTTTTTATCCTGCAACTTCTAGCATGGCCCTGTTTGCCCATCATGCACAGGCAGCTGCCAACCAAAATACTGTATCAACAATGGCATCTGGAACCAGCCATTTGAGCCATGGGGTCACCCAGAGAGCCCAGAACCCCAAAACAGCCAATCAGATGGCATCAACCAGTTCCCAAGATGGACACGTCCCTCCCCCAGCCAATCAGCCTGCAAGACGCAGAAGAAAATTGATCACTCTGGACATTGTGCTTGAACTGGTTGAAAAGCGAGGGAAGCTTATGTCCCTCGGGGAAATTGTGGCCGCAATGGGTTTTGCAAAGTCCACTGTGGCTGCAACCCTGCAAGCCCACGCCAACTGTGGCCCCCCGCCAAGAAGACCCCAACTGTTGCTTGTACCTCAACCAAAGGTGAAAAAGCTCACCCTCTCATGATGGCCATTATGGAACGTGACCTGCAGATGCCCCTGGTCCAGGTACGTCTCCAGTTGGGACTCCACAGCATCTTCACCAACAAAAGAACAGTGAATTTGTGGATGCACGGAGTTGTGGTTGCTGCTAGAATCTTGTTCAATCAAGTTCTCAGTGGCCCCATTTTGGTGGACATTGACCCCTAAAATTCAACCATTATAAATTTTATCAAAGGGAGGGCAATGAGGGCCCGTAATGACGTCATCTTCCTATCATACGCCAAGATCTTGGCCAGTATCCAAGACTTTGGAGAGAAGCACATCCAATCTGACGTGTACAAGCGCGGCCCAATCTTGTATTGGTTTGTTGGTGTTTTATTGGCAGTTTCCCTATTGGGTGTCAATCATTGCTCCATATTGTCAAATACAGCAGATGGGTGTGCCTACCAGACGGAGCTCAAGGTCATGCTGGAGGAGTTGGATACCCAAAACGCCGTATACACAGTTGTACTGAGTACTGAGATGGAGCAGTGGGAATGGGAAAACCAAGAAATCAGGGCTGCGGGGCATACCTGTTGGTCCTACCCCATCAACCAGCTGACATGCATCTTGCAGATGCATGTCTTTACAATTTTGGTTCTGCTCTCAGGCGCTTAAAGCCTGCCACATACAATGAACTGTGCACCCAAATTGATAAGGGTTATGAGCTTTTTCCGTCCATATTTTTCCAGGATTTATCTGATCTAATCATCTTCTATGCAAGTGATATTGATAATTCCAGAAAGGATTTCTTCCTCCCCCCACGCCAATTCATTTGTTTCATCAAGCCCACATATGTGGCAGAAGACAGATTTGAGCAATTGAAGCAATCAGCTCTTGCTGCCCCTTCCCAGTCAACAAACCCTGCCTCCCCAACCCACCCATCAAGACCAAGCCATCCACCTTTCAACCCTGACTCCCAAACCACCACCCAATCCCTCCCCAATATCTCTGATGACACCCCTTCTTAGGTGCAGATGAAGGCGACGTACATTCCACCCATTCCCTCTCCCACTTGTTCCTTGATCAGTAAAATAAAACTTTTCTTTGTGACAACTTATTAAAGTTGATATTTTTCTTTTGATGTATAATTAATAACATATTCTTTTTACATTATTGACATTCCCATAATCAATAAAATTTTGTATATTTTATGAATAGCATAAAATTATTAGCATAAATATTTTTTGTTATAAATAATAAATTAAAAAACACAAATGTAAATACTGCATTAGAATATTGTAATTAGACATCAACTCATGATATTTTGATTTTATGTGCATAACTCAATGCATTTTGTTTAATAAAATTCATTGTAAACAAAGCCTTTTTAATTATAATTTATTTAAATGCACTATGTATCAATATTTTTACTAAGTGTTAATGGCTCTCTAATATAAACACAGTCCATTTAAACAAATTAATATTAAAAAGGCTTCATTTACAACAAACTTTATTAAAAAATGCATTGAGTTATGCACATAATATCAAGAGTTGACGTCTAATTGCAATATTCTAATGCAATATTTACATTTATGGTCTTTCATTTATTAATGATGATAAAAATATTAATGCATTAAAGGTAGTACTATAAAAACCAGTTTTTTGATTTAATTTAAAAAATGTCAAATATCTACAGCCTAATCAACAAATTAGAGTCAGCCCTCCAAAAGGTTGTCAAGCTTGAACATAAAATAAGGGAAATCATGGTAAATCAACTGGGAAATGAGGGAAGGGCCTTGGTACAGCAAAGCAAAAACCACAAAAAATAGCCTGGGAACAATAATCAACAAAGGACACAAGGAAATAGTTTTAAATCTTTAAAAGGAAATACTCAAGCAGTTAGATTTCAAAAGTGAAAGTTACAACTCATGGGAATTTGCAAAAACTAACAGAAAGAATACTCAAATAATCAAATTAATTGAAGGAAATGAAAGCTCAAAGGAAATTAACACAAATGAAGAGGAAACTAATCAAATCAAAACAGATGAAAACAAAACATACTCAAGAAGCAGAAGCGCCTCAAGAAACAATGAAAATTCAACTAATGAAAATCAAGAGGAAACACAAGTAACATAGAAAATAAGGAAGATCAGGCCCAGAAAAACAAATGAAGAGCAGCCAACGCTCATGAAGTTCTCTGAAGGATTGCCTGTGGCTGAGAGGGCTTCAGAGGAAAAAATCAGTAAGTCTTTTTGTGTTTTACTTATATTTACTTTAGTTATAACTAGGAAAGGGGACAAGGTTGCAAAATTGGCAGCTTTCACGCTGAGTTGGTTTTACAGGGGTTATCAATCACTGGTAGCCCCTCTAAAGCAAATAAATAAAAATGAAATAAATAAAGTAATTCAAGATAACATCAATTAATATGCAACAAAAGAAGCAATGAATAGGGAATTCAAAGTGCCAGAAGGAAGTTCAACTTGGGTCAGAGAAGCCTATGAGGTAGACACAAGTATCAACTTCCAAGAAATGATGGATATTCAAATAAATTTCAACATGAATTTTGACAAATATATCTTTGAATGCCTTGAACAATTTCAATTTTCAACTATGAACACATATAGAATAAACCTGAAAAAAGTCAATTTCAAGTTCCACAAGAAAACATCAAAGCTGCAATATTCAATAACTTAATAAAATCAATATCAAATCAAGTAGGCAATGCATTTTTAGTCAATAAGATGAAACCTTTATTTATATTGTTTGCAGAGGCGTGGGTTGTGGATGCCTCCAAAATGCCCAACTCTCCTTTACTCAATTTTTCAAACACAGCCTATACAAATCAATGAGTTATAATCTACAAGAAATTCTGCTTATTTGCGGGAATCTATACCTTACAGCAACTGCATCTTGCTGTTTACCTTGGGGTAGTACTATACTGCATTATGAAGGTCAACATGAAGAAGCTGGAGGACGTCCCCCTTCAAATGGATGTCTGCCAGCTGGCACTGGATAAAATCAAGACACTGCGGGGCTACCAAACTGTAGAGCATGTCCTATGCAACTATTTTATGTTAGCTTTGTTGTACAGATACAAAATACCTCCCAAGAACCAACTCCTCATCAATTCACTTTTGCAACTGCCTTTTATAAGACGTTCAGCAACCACCTGTGACAGAAATAACTGGATAATATGAAGCCGTTTCTAAATGATGGGGAATTACCACCTAAATCCACATAGAATTGATGATTAACCACCAACGCGGCTTTAAATATCTTTTTGTGAAATTTCCAATTGAAACTCCAGGATTAAGTAGAACAATCAATCCTAACCAAAGTAAACCAAGATAAAGGACCTGGGAAAGCATCAATGCATCTTCAGCGTAGAATTCTGGGCATTGAGAAGTGACACAATTTCCATTTTCCAGAATGGGGGGGGAGGAGCTACAAAATTAGCTGGCATGAAATTAACATTTTGCAGCGCCAACAACAAAGTTCCAGATGCTGGGCCCCATCTTCCTGAAATGATTCTGTTCAGAATCAGATTGTACAGGATATACCGCAACAACCCAAGCACAGGATGCATTTTTAAGATTTAAAATTAGAACTTGGGATAATTGATTTTTATTGAGTAAATTTAGAAGGACTCAACTCTTAGAGTTAAAACAGGGAAAATTATTCAATATATACCAGAAAAATTGACTAATCAATACCACCTGAGTCTTGATCTCCTATTCCTTTGGCATCTTCAAGTAAGTATCTAGACCAGGTTGCAAAGAACCCTTGCGTGATTAGTTTCTGACAACCATGCCAATTAATGAGCTTATATCAGGTGACCCTCATATTACGTCAACTTATCAACATCAGTTTACAAGGGGGAGCTGGTTTCAGCTGGCAAATGGGAGCAGCTTTGACCCATTTTTGATCGACTGTTTGGTTTAAATCCGTTAACTTGGTCAATTTTGATATAGGTTTTCTGGCCTTCCATTCCTTCTTACTTGGACGGACAATACCCGGCATTATGGAACCTACTGTGATATTACCCTCCGCTTTAGCCCTGGGCATAATACCACC
This sequence comes from Entomophthora muscae, assembly GCA_014839935.2. NCBI lineage: Eukaryota > Fungi > Entomophthoromycota > Entomophthoromycetes > Entomophthorales > Entomophthoraceae > Entomophthora > Entomophthora muscae. The sequence continues at coordinate 85,949 of QTSX02000127.1, forward strand.
ATCTGGGAGATGGGATAAAGAGAAATTCTTATGGGCAGGTGGGAGTTTCATTGAGGCAAGGGTAAGTTCAGGGTGACCAATAGCAGTGGGATTGCACTTGTAGAACTCATGGATCAGATCAGAGGAATTTGAACAATTGTAGTGGGGAACCCAGGAGTTTTCAGAATCAGGATAACCTTTCCAAGATACCAAATATTCCAAACAGCGGCAATTCTTGCAGGAAGCCAGAATACAATTTAACTTGTACTCAGGTTCTCCTTTCACAAGAATGGGTTGGGAAGAGGGGGTCTCTGTTCCTTTGAAGGGAGTAAGGAGACATTCATGGAAGGTGTGGAAAATCTTGAAAGCAGGAGGTAAATCCAGCCAATAGGCGGAGGGACTAATCTGACGTTCTACCTTGAAGGGACCAACTTGCTTGGGACCCAATTTGTGACAAGGAACCTTAAGTTTCATATTGCAAGCATCAACCATGACTAGATCACCTGGCCTGTAAGTTGGACCTTCCTGGTGCTTGCAATCTGCGTATTCCTTGTAAGTTTTCACAGCGGCGGTGAGAGTAACTTGGAGCTCCTGATGAACCTGCTTCAATTCAGCAGCTTGATCAGTTGCAGCTTCCACATTGCTAACCAAACAAGGGCCCATATTGGAAGAAGGGTTGTAGCCCACATTGGCATAAAATGGCAATACTTGAGTTGACGTGTGCGGGGCGTTATTATATGTGAACTCTGCCATGGGTAGATTATCACACCAGTCATCTTGTTGCGCATTGGTGTAACAGCGTAGGTAGACCTCCAAACTTTGGTTTACCCTCTCCATTTGTCCATCAGATTGGGGGTGAAAAGCAGTAGAGTGGCACAATTTGATACCAAGGATTCCAATAAAAGCTTCCCAGAACTGAGCAATAAATTGAGGACCACAATCACTTACAATCTCCATTGGGATGCCATGTAGAGAGAGAATTCTGTTTACAAATAGCCTAGCAGTTTCCACTGAAGTAATTGTGGTTGAGCAAGGTACAAAGTGTGCCATCTTTGTGAAACAATCAACTACCACCATGATTGCGTTAAACCCATTGGAATTGGGAAGCTTGTCAATGAAATCCACTGACACAGACGTCCAGGGGCCCGCAGCAGGCTGAAGTGGGACCAGTAAACCAGTAGTCTTATTCCGACTGGCCTTGGATCCAACACATACCAGGCAATCTCAAACAAAAGCGGCCACCTGCACAGTTAAACCTTTCCAGGAAAACTGGCAGCGGATAAGTTCCACTGTTTTGTTTTTCCCTGGATGACCAGCTGTTGGACAGGTATGATTAGCCTCCATGATCTCATCCCAAATAGTGCCTTCAGGGACCCACAAGCAACCTTGATGATATAGGACTGGACCAATCTTATGATAACCCTGAGGCTGACCTACTGGGTTTGCACATGCTAGCTCCAATAGCCTATCATAACCTTTGGAAAAAGGTTGCAGGAACTTAACTTTAGAATACAAGTCCAGGTCTGCGCCCTCAGCTAAGGACATGGTGGCCAACGTAGCCAGCAGAGGCAATACAAAAGTCATCACAGCCTTGTCTGAAATCATAGTATGTGTGTTAAACTTGGCGTCCATACTAGCATCTGGGAGATTGGAGGGATTCCTGCTTAGAGCATCAGCCAAGTGATTGTCAGATCCCTTAATAAACTTGTAGCGGAACTTGTATCTTGTCAGATCACCATGCCATCTGGATTGGCAACCTGACAAAACCCTGGGTTGTCAATAATATAGAAGAGCTTTGTGGTCAGTTCTTACTACAAATGAATGATGTTCCAACATGAGATGGTGGTGCCAATGCTTTAACAATTCCACTACAGCCAATAATTCCTTGTTGTAAATCATGTAGTTGCGTTCTCAAGCCTCCATCTTCTGGGAGAAATACCCTACAGGTCTCTCAATCCTGTCACTAGCCGTCTGCAACAGCACACCAGCCACAGCATATTTAGATGCATTGGTAGAAACCACAAAAGGAAGCTCTTGATTCACATGTCTTAGCACTAGGGAGGACAACAAAAGAGCCTTGACTGCTGAGAAGGCACTTGCACACTCAGGCATCCAGACTAAAGTTGTCTTTCCACTAGCCAAATATAAAGGGGCGGCCACCTCAGACAAGTGGGGGGGTGAATTTCTTCAAGAATGTACATGTACCCAGGAAACTACAAAGTTGGGATACTGTCACAGGTGTAGCATACTATCAAACCGCAGCTTCCTTGTCAGGGGCAATGGTGTGGCCATCTTCAAAGATAATATTACCCAGAGAGGTAACCTTACGTTTAAAGAATTCACACTTACTCCTTTTGATGATCAAGTTTGCTTGGAGAATGCGCTCTACAACTGCTGACAAGTGGGCCTTATGGGACTCCTCATCTGGAGAAAACACCAAGATGTCATCCATATATGTGATGGCACAAACACCTAGGAGATCTCCCAGGACTGAATCAATTAACCGCTGAAAGCAAGCCAGGGCATTCTTCAATCCAAAAGGCATTACGCGGAACTGGAAGATACCCTTCTTAGTTCTGAATGCTGTTAACCATTCCATTCCTTCTGAAATCCTGATTTGATTGAAAGCATTCAACAGATCAAGTTTTGAGAATACCTTGGCCTTCTCAACGCACCTAGAGATCTGTGCTTCAAGAGGTAAAGGATAAAAATATGGAATTGTAATGTTATTCAAATTACTGTAGTCAACACAAGGACAAAGGGACCCATCAGACTTCTGAACAAATAATAGCAGAGAGCAGATCAACAAAGCCTTCTTAAAAATGTAGCCTTTTGCCAACATGTTGCAAGTCCACTCTTCCAAACATGCATCTTCCTTCAAGGTTAAAGGGTAAATAGGAGACACAATTCTGATCAGATCAACAGTGACCTTAAAGTCAAAGTCAAACTGAGTGTGCTTGGGAAGGACCTTGCCTCTGGCGGCGTCAAATTCCGCGGACCAGGGTTGCAAACATGCTGATGAATCCAAACTTACGGGGGCAGGGACAGGAAACAATTGTATGGTCTGTGATGATTGCTCAGATTCAGACATATCCAACAGCGGAATACAAATATTTATACCCAAGGAGTGTTCCACCTGTAGCTCATTTTTCTCCAGTAAGGTTGATACATTATGATCTCTCCACCAACTCACTCCCAAAATGATAGGATACATAAGGGTAGGGTAAACAGAAAACCTTGCAGTAAAAGACTGACCTGCAACTACAAAAGTAACTTGCTTCTTCAGCTGGAGCAAGGGAAACATTTGACAATTTCCACCCCTAACAAGCATTCCCGGATGGTACTTGAGTTGTAGCAAGTCAGCAGTCTCCACACTCATAAAATTTTTAGAAGCACCTGTATCTAACAAGATGGCTGGCTGATAGATAGTCTGACCATTATCAATGCTACCATGAAACAAGAAGTAACCAGAAGTGGATTTATTCGTAGCAAAGGTAGCAATCTTGGCAGGGTCTTGTTTTTCATTGGCAGTACAGACAGCAGCTAAGGAAGCAGGATGCTCCTGGTAGTAACACTCAATTATTTCTTGGACGGCAGCTGGAATAATGGGGTTATCACAATCAATGGGAACAAGGGGCAACTCTTTGGATGTAATAACGGAAGATTTTGCAGGTACAATGTGCTGAAGCATTGCCAAGGAACTATCAGGAATGGACACCACAGGGACCTCCTTTACATCACCGGGTTTGTTCATCACCGCCAATTGTAGCTGAGATGAGCTAGGGAGAGAACAATCTTGGCTTTGGTTGTAAGGAACTGCCAAGGAGCAAGGACCAGAAAACCAAGAGCGCACAGCAGGTTTATCCTCAATTACCAACGTACCTTGTTTGGAAGTAGACGGATTTGAGACCAGAGAAAGAATTTGGCTTACCAGGGCCTCAGTTGTGATTAATGGGGAATCCCAAACCGCCAAATCTTGGGCAGTCTGGTCAACTGCTAACCACAACACTGAGAGTTTGTTCACCTTGTGAACATCAATTGTACAGCAGTAGGTAAGAAACTGAAGAAGGAATACCAAAAGCAGAGCTGTACCCTGATGGAAGGCGTACAGCTTACAATATACTTTGAGCTCCTCAATAGATACACAAAATTTTTTTAACAAAGGGTATATAGATGCACACTCAGTTAAAACACGTGGATTGCGCTCCACCGCAGACAGAAGCCATTCTTGAGCATCTTTGGAAACCTTTGTCATCACATGGTAAACTTGGGATTTGTGACTAAGGCTAGAGCTGGAATAAAATGATAATGCTGACAAAACTTAATGCAAAATTTCATCAGTGGGTGGGGCAGGAAAATAATCCAGACGCCAAAATGACATGACACAACCAAAATAGAAAACAGAGGATCCAGTTTCTACAACTGCAACCGGAGATAGAAACCATAAATTAAAAAAAGCCCAAACTTAAAACTCAGAAATGAACTGATGCAAATAAATATGGTAAACACAGATATCTCAACAGAGCAGGAGAAAAGAAACACAAATTCATGACAAACTGCTTCCAAAAACTCAGACGTAAAAGAGTTGAGTAATGTGATGGAAATAACTGGATAATATGAAGCCGTTTCTAAATAATGGGGAATTACCACCTAAATCCACATAGAATTGATGATTAACCACCAACACAGCTTTAAATATCTTTTTGTGAAATTTCCAATTGAAACTCCAGGATTAAGTAGAACAATCAATCCTAACCAGAGTAAACCAAGATAAAGGACCTGGGAAAGCATCAATGCATCTTCAGCATAGAATTCTGGGCATTTAGAAGTGACACAATTTCCATTTTCCAGAATGGGGGGAGGAGCTACAAAATTGGCTGGCATGAAATTAACATTTTGCAGCGCCAACGGCAAAGTTCCGGATGCTGGGCCCCATCTTCCTGAAATGATTCTGTTCAGAATCAGATTGTACGGGATATACCGCAACAACCCAAGCACAGGATGCATTTTTAAGATTTAAAATTAGAACTTGGGATAATTGATTTTTATTGAGTAAATTTAGAAGGACTCAACTCTTAGAGTTAAAACAGGGAAAATTATTCAATATATACCAGAAAAATTGACTAAGCAATACCACCTGAGTCTTGATCTCCTATTCCTTTGGCATCATAAAGCAAGTATCTAGACCAGGTTACAAAGAACCCTTGCGTGACCAGTTTCTGACAACCATGCCAATTAATGAGCTTATATCAGGTGACCCTCATATTACATTGATTTATCAACGTCAGTTTACAAGGGGGAGCTGGTTTCAGCTGGCAAACAGGAGCAGCTGTGACCCATTTTTGATTGACTGTTTGGTTTAAATCCATTAACTTGGTCAATTTTGATATAGGTTTTCTGGCCTTCCGTGCCTTCTTATTTGGACGGACAATACCTGGCATTATGGAACCTACTGTGACACCGCCAGGGTGTAGAGCACCACCCCTCTAGCAATTGACGCCAGAGTTTTCCACCATGTACAGAAGAGTTTGTGGTCCCAATTAGACACATTAGCAGAAAATATAATTTTGGGGTATAATACCCTGGAATAATCACATCCCCCTTTGCAATTTGCATCCCCCTAATAAATCATCTTTCCTTGCAATTTAACTTTTATATTTTTTTATTGAAAATATTAAATTTTAAAGATTATAATTTAAAATTTTTTTATTTAAATTTTAATATTTAAATTATAATAGTAATATATCTAAATATATTATAAGACATTAGTTATAGTTGGAAACACGTCAAATAATAAAAAATAATTAAATTTTTTTATTTACTAGCTTGTTGAGTACGAGTTCATTTATTACTTAGTTAAACATCACGAACTGAAATAATCTGCAACAGACAGCCTGCTCCACTTATGTTTTAAACAAGTGCTTGCTTAGAACTCAAATTACTTTCCCCTTGTAATATGATTTGATAAATATATTTGATATGCTTGACCTGCGTCATAAGTACAAATTAGTAAGAGATACATGAAAATCATTGGTTTTTTTGTCATGTGGCTATAGTGGCACTTAAATATTAGGGATCAGATGATGACTTGTGAGGTCCAATTTGTGGCTTAAAAAAAGCAAAAAGTACCAAAAAGGGTTCACAATTGTCTAAATATAATTAATCTATTTCTATCTTTTTTAATTAATTTATTTTTTAGCAAAACAGACAATACAATATTCAGTGCATTATAATAAAAATATGTGTCCTCATATCTAGTATAATTAATTTTACTTACCTTTTGTATTGTCAAAACAGCAGGCTCAACCCACCAGCAAGGTTCTGAGTAAGCGGGTTTGTGACCCATAATCCAATTACCCGGCCACTCAAAGCCAGACTAAGAAGTCAACTTGAATTGCCAAATCCAACAACATGAACAAATGCTGATCCCCTACAGTGGATACCTTGTTTTGGCGCTTGACTCATTACCAGGATCAAGCCACCCCCTTCACCATCCAACCGTGTGATCAACGCTATCATGTTCCTGTTAACCATGATTCACACCAACTATATAATCATTATCTCTCAATAAAGAATATTATCTAGTTTCTAAATATTTTCCCCCTTGTAACTCTTTTAAAACAGAACAGTTACAACATTGGTAGCACAGGTAGGTTCTCCATCCTACCGCATCTTGTAAAATTCTGCCTGTTGTCTGTACTCACTGCGGCCAACAAATCCTTGACAGAATCATGTCTGGCCTCCCTCTGGACTGGACTCTGTAGACCCCTGGTACCAAGATACCTGATGAGTTTTTCCTGTACCAGAACATGGTGATTCCACTACCTGCCTTCAACGCCATGTCTGCACAAGGGTTCTTCCAGACGGCTGCCACCATCCCGCGACCAACTGACAAAAACACCATGCCCGCCTACATAGCCCAAAGACTCTGAAGCGCTGCCTTGGAACCTTTTTCTGGGGCCAACAACAACAACGCTGCCGCATGGATCCAGTTTGCCCAGAGCAAGCTGGCCCAGATGGAATGCCCACTGCAATTTTGGATTGCAGAAATCTCTATCCAACTGACCCACAACACTGGCACCTGGTACAACAAGTGGCACAAAAAACATACCAAGAAGAACTGGGATACCTTCAAACAAGACTTCTTGGAAAAATTTGTGCTTAAGGACACTGCACTCATGATCATATGTCAAGTAAAGAACTTGACCCAGACAGGCACTGTGAAGGAACTCACCTGCGCCTACAAGGAACTCTGACTACGCGCACCCTCTGACATGGCCTTTGACACACCAGCCATACACCTCATGTACTATGACGCCCTCAAATTGCATGTAATGAGTCACGTGAACCTGGACCAGGTGACCAATCTAAAAAGCCTGTATTGCAAGGCAGAGAAAGCAGAACAAACATCCAATGCTCTTCACAAGGCGCAAACTGGAAAACAAGAGAGACCCAAGGACTCTCACATAGGCAGACGTTCCACTTGACCACCCCTGGAAACAACATGAACAACACCAATCATAAACCCACAGGTTCAAATGGACATGGAAGTGGGAACAATGATCAGTCAAATTGTACCCATTTCCATATCACTGCCACATAAGGCAATCAAGACAAGGGAAAAGCCCAAGGAGAGTATTAAGCAAGCCAAGCTCTTCCTGCACAACTCCTGAATTTCCAAATAATGATTACTGACCCAAGGACGTGGACCAATGCCCAATGATCCAAGTACCTTCATAAGACCTGGTACTATACACCATTGCCTGACATCCCAATAAACTGATGTCATATCCTTTCTGTTTTTGCAGTTATACAGGCTCGGCACTACTGGACTTGGGCGCAGATTGAACCCTAGTCAACAGCAGCTTTTTGGACAAGTTCTAGCTAGCCACTAATCCTTTGCGGAATAAAACATGGTCTTGGATGATGAACACCACATTGCTGTGACAAGGGAAACCATCCCCTTCTCTGCCATGCTCAAGAATCTACACTCCACCATTCAAGGTCCCGTCATTGACTTTCCAAAGTTTGACATTGTACTGGGTTTATATTGGCTGCAAAAGAAAAATCCTCACGTAGAATGGGCAACCTCAGTGCTGACCATCAAGTGTGAAGGTGTCAAGTACCAGATCTACCCTGACTCAGTGGATCAACTCTTAAACAACCACATCTTTGTGCGCATTACAGAGACCCTGGACAAAAAGGAAAACCTGAAGGCAATTAACTGGAACTCCTGCCAGTACAAGATCATACACTTTAAAGATCACCAGGATATCTCCACGCCTCAGGATCATGAAATTGTGGGCCACCATCCAGAAATCTTCAAGGAAGCTCTACCCGGGTTACCCCCAAAAAAACACATCCAACATTCCATTCAACTCAAATGAGCTGAACCCAAAGCACAACTTATCTACTGGCTGACCCCAAACAAAGACAACACCCTATGCGCTTACCTCAAGCAAGCACTGGAGAAAGGACTTATCTGCCCTTCACAATCTCCCTTTGGGGCCGCTGTATTCTTTGTGGCCAAGAAGGATGGTACCCTGTGTCTAGTCACAGACTACCAAGCCCTAAACAAAGTTACCATCAAGAATTGTTACCCACTACCACTTATTGATAACCTCTTTGACGCCTTGGGTGGAGCCACAGTCTTCTTCAAGATTGACCTAACTGCAGGCTACAATCAGATTTGTATTAAGGAGGAACACATCCCCAAAACAGCCTTCTGCACTAAATACAGCTCCTACGAGTGTGTGGTGCTCAAATTCAGCATGACAAACACCCCCTCCATCTTTGTGACCTTCATGAAAAAAGTGTTTGCTCTGCACATAGGCAAGCATGCCCTAGTCTACCTAGACAACATTATTGTCTACAGCCCCTTGGTGGAAAAACACCACAAGGACCTGGAAGAGGTCTTTGCAACCTTGGCGCAGCACAAACTGTTGGCCAAGCCCTCCAAGTGCCAGTTCTTCCGCAAGCAACTGCCTTTCCTGGGACACATATTCTCAAAAGACGGCATCAAGCCCAACAGTCAAAAGATACAGGCTATCTACAAGATGCCACCACCCAAGGATAAGTTGGAGCTCCACATCTTTCTGGGGATGTTGGCCTATGTACACCGCTTCATACCTGACTGTGGCGTCTTGACTGCCCCCTTATCTGCCATAACTGGCGCCAAATCCAAGTTTGTGTGGACCCCCCAATGTGACCTCTGTTTTAGACGTCTCAAAGAGAAACTCACAACAGTCCCCATCCTGCAATACCCCAAACATGACAGGAATACCAAATGGAAACCAGCGCCTCAGACACATCCATTGGGGGAGTACTACAAATCAAAAATAATGATGATGACTTCCTGCCTTTGGCCTATGAATCACAAAAGTTGACAGATGGCAAGTGTCAATATCCTATCCACAACAAAGAACTATTGGCCATCATATACTGCCTAGTCAAATGGCGTTGTTATCTAGAACAACAGGAAGAATTCACGGCATTGACCGGCCATAAGTTGCTCATATACTGCAAAACTCAAGCAAATCTATCTCACTGTCAAGCCCACTGGATGGAACTCTTGGAGAGATTCAATATGCTCATACAATACAAACCTGGTCCAGAACTTGCCATGGCAAACGCCCTCTTGCACCTGTATGTCCATGCCACAAGAGGAGAAAATGGGCTTGACTCAGACTGGCCCCTCTTGGTACTACAGACAAAGAACAAGGGCTTCCCCCTGGCACAACCAACATAACAAAGGAAAAAGTCATCAAAAACAAACACCTATTTTCTGATGTGTATGGGACATTGCATCAAAAAATCTCCAATAGGACCACCATTGTTTACATTCCCACACACCAGCAAGTAGACACCATCCTACAATACCATAGAGACCTAGGACACACCAAGAGTTGCAAGCTATACAAGTTCCTTAAAAACAAGGCCTGGTGGTCTACCCTGTATTGTGACTTTCAAGAAGTCCTAGACCAATGTGAAGTATGCAAGAAATTTGTAAAAAGTAAAACCCCACCAAAATCAGTACTACCCATCTGCATGCAACTACCCTTCAAGGTGTGGGCCCTAGACATTGTTGACCCCATGCCAGGGAAACACAATGATAAGAAATACATCATCACCACTATATACTTTGCTACACAATGGCCAGTAGTCCAAGCAGTAAAGGCGCACACTGACAATGACGTGTGGCAGTTCATAGGAAGAGAAATAATCAGCAAGTTTGGAAAACCAGAACTCCTGATAACTGACAGAGGCAAATAATTGACCTCTGAAGACACCAACATATACCTCACCAAGAATGGGGTTAAGCACATTGTGACAACACCATACCATCCTCAGGCCAATGGGCATGTGTGGAGCGGCTAAATGGCAGTCTTGTGCAATCCTTGGCCAAGCTCACCACCGAGAGACCTGAAGACTGGTATAAGCAGCTATTGACTGCACTACTTATATGCCAAAATTGTGTGAACAGATCCATTGGGAAAAGCCCTTTTGAGTTGGTATACAGCACATAGCTCAAATGCCATTCAAGCACTATCAGGACCCAAGCTGGAGATTCCAAGCAAAGTTCCCCCTTGTTCAGATCCCCAGGTCATAGAGGACAATGGTGATCAAATCAGAAAGAGAAAACAAGCGTCTGCAAAAGACATTTGTCCCCATCCAAAACAGACATGAATTTGGTGACAAAGTTTGGGTCATGAACGTTGGCAAAAGCAAACTACAACCCCAAAAAAGTAGGCCCAGCAATCATCCTAAAGGTAAACAAAAATAACACTTACCTTGTGCAAGGACTCAGGAAGTGTAAACAAGACAAGATCCTCCACCATGATTGCCTAAGACCCTGCAAAGCAAGACAAAAACAATACAGAGACCGCCCTACCTGCCACCAGACAGCAGCTAGTATCATATGGCACCTGGGCTCCCGAAAACCTCCCTGACAACCTACCCTCAGATGAGGCTAACCTTCAGCTGGAGGGAGGGTGTCAAAACAGCAGGCTTGACCCACCAGCAAGGTTCCAAGTAAGCAGGTTTGTGACCCCCAATCCAAGTATCCAGTCACCCTAAGCCAGGTTAGGAAGTCAACTCAAATTGCCAAATCCATCAACATGAACAGATGATGATCCCTTACGGTGGATACCTTGTTTTGGCGCTTGAATCATTACCAGGATCAAGCCACCCCCTTCACCATCCAACCATATAATCAACACTATCATGTTCCTGTTACCCATGATTCACAACAACTATATAATCACTATCTCTCAATAAAGAATATGATCTAGTTTCTAAATATTTTCCCCTTGTAACTCTGCTAAAACAGCACAGTTACAACAGTATGTATTCTTATATGTCTATAATACAATCAAACATCACACCATTATGTATAAATAATAATTTTTGGGACCTAATAAAAACAAAATAGAAATAAAAACAAATAAAAACAAATAAAACCCAGAGCACCCATTTATCATGATTAGCTCAGAGTCAAGGGCTTTGGGGAGGAAGGATCCCAAGTGCTCATAGAAAGCCATCACCACATTGGGTGACATTAAAAATTGGATAATCTCAAGAATATTGAATATATCCTTGGCGTCCTGAGGGAGGCCTTTCTTCACCTTATTCTTGATCCACCCAAAGACCTCCTCAATTGGGTTAAGGAATGGAGAATATGGGGGAGGAAGAGGAGTCTCATTGGAAAATCAGCAAGGCAGTGGTTGGAGGAATGGCTATTCTTGTCAATGGGTGAAAACTCAGACACAGCCAGATCTAATTTGTGGAGACCAACATTATCCAACACAACAATGTTGGTTGTGTTGCTGTAATTGATCCAGAGGTACTTCTTTACGGCTCGGAGAAAATTGAGAAAAGTCCTGCTATTATGGGAACCCTTGTCATCTGATACTGGTCCAACCTGCAAGGACCAAGAGGTGCTACCATGGAATAGGTCTGGGAAAAAACAGCTGCACAATGTGCTACACCATTCTTGGACCCCTTCTGTGACTGTACAACAGTCACTGTTGAGTATTTAACCAAATAAATACTCCAAAAAATAAAGATGTTTTGTTTTTGCTGTTTATTTCATGTAGATATGTTTGACTGGAATTCTTCAGATGAAGATTCCTGGAAACTTGGTATCTATATCTAATAAACGAGTAGATTATGGGTGGTTAGCCAGGTGAGGCTAGCTAGTAAAATTGAGGCAAGATTGGCTGAAGCAATCTTGGGGACTAGGCATCCCAAAAATGCTTTAATTAACCGGGAAGATTAATTAATAAATACATGAGAATATAATTAATGAGGATTTAATTATATTGTTTAATTGTCTTGACTTTGTCAAGAAGTTTGGCTAAGTTCAACCATAAGTAAACCCCCAAATTTGGGTTAAAAGCGCCGTGGTGGTGCCTTGTTTGAGTTTCAAAGCATTTTGACGGGGTTTTAACACAAAAAACCATTATATGCAAAGACAACTAAATAAAGGCAATGATGTCTAGGGATTTAGGTTTGATCATCTGGCTCCCAAGTTGGAACAGTTGATAGCTGAGTTTTGGAATGTGTATATTCCACAGGGTTTTGGCGCTGGCAGCTGAGGAAGCTCCATTCCAAATTGGTACATTAAGATGAATGGAGTCAGGTGACTTCTTCCCATTGTAGGTTGATTATCATAGACTGAGAATTACATGGGATATTTTAGGTAAAGATCTAGGTTTAAATTACTCAAATTTCATAGACCTCATGATATTAATAATAGGTTAATTCAGGAACCAGAGAGATTTTCATCCAAATATGCCCCAAATGGTATATAAGCAAAAACAGCTAAATTTCAATAAAGATATATTTTTGATTTTGAAGCTTTCCCCTCAATTACCTTTTCAATTATTATTTCTTCTTTATTATTGTTTGAAAGAGCAAAATTTGGAGTACTTTGTGTGGAAACTGCTGCTGCCAGATAAGAAGTTCCTACAATTTCTCTCAAGGAAGCTTGGGCAAGTCTGGAGGTTGCCAAGACTGTGCCTGAGGAGGCTTTGATGGAAGTAAAAGTGGCATTCAAAGAATTGTATTCCAATTATTTTTCCAAAGAAGGGACTCCTGCTCAAGGAAAAAGAATCTATGCATGGGATTCTTGGAACCTGTTAATAGGATTTGATGAAATTTTACAACAAGTGAAAGCAATGGCAAATTGTGAAATTGAGGCTTTAAGAGGAAGAGAGGAAAAGAGTTTCAAGATCATGGCTTGTTAGCGGGATGGCAATAAAGTGTTGTCCCATAAAATTGCCTCCCTGGAGGAAAAGCTCCTTCAAGCTTTGTCACAGGAAGGTAATGGCAATAAGAGTCAAGGGCAGAATAATGGTAAGTTAGACTGGTTGGACCTGGATACGTCACACCTTCTTGACCCACCCATGCCTAGAACTGAGGGAGAAGGAAAACAATGATTCATCTATATATAAGAACTGTACAATGTGAGTCTTCTTTAGAGCCAAATAGATCTTGGCACAAATTCAACAATCCTCAATGGTCTTCTTGCTGTTCCTATTATACGGAGAAATCCCCAGTACTTTCTATGAGAAGCCCAAATTGACCCTTGCTTTGTAGACAAGAGTTTTGGAAACATAAAGCCCAAACTTTGTGGCCAGCATTGATTGGACAGCAAGCATTTACAGGTGGCAATCCTTGGTCACCCACTTCCTGATTGCCTTGAGATGGGTGAGCTGAAGTAGGCTGGGCTAGCCGCTTAGCCTTGGTGGATTTTGTAATTTGACCATTGCTGCTATATTTAGCAATGGTGTTGCCAACATATCTGGCTGTGACAGCCAAATAGGGAGGCAACTATCCCAAACTTCCATTCCCCTGTTCAAGCAGTTGAGGAGAGCTTCACACTCACTATCCATCAGCTGACTCTGGCTCTTGGCAGGTACTGTGGCATCCTGGCTAGCAGGATTGACACAGGGGATAGGGACCTTTGTGTAGAAGGTGGGATCACTCTTGCTTGTGCTGGTGCTGTCAATGGTGGAATACATCACAGGCACAGATGGCTCCTCAGTTGTGGCCAATGGCTCATAGGACATGTTGAAGATGCAGGGGCAGGAAGTGGCAACTCTTGGATCCAGAGTGCAGGGCCAGGTGACAACTGGGTACACAGTGGAGGTGTAAGTAACCTCATTGTTTCTGGTGACCTATGGTATAGGAGACTTTGATGGCAGGCCTTGAGAGCAGCTTCTGTCTGGGATTCAGGCTGGTTGATCTGGCTTAGGATACAGGAGGTGGTTGGCTGGCGCTGACACCTTGGGAGGCCTGTGTATTGGCATTACTCCCCTCAAGTTGTGTTCTGGGTCTATTCTTGGACCCTCTGTGATGCCCTTGTAGAACAGGCTGCTCTGCAGGCTGGTGCAGGAGCTGGTTGTGAATGCAATTGTCTGTCTGTAAAAATAAAATAAAAAATAGATTTTAGATTAAATATGTATTAATTTGGATTTTTGGTACTATTATGAGTAGTTATTTTCTCTTGATTTAGCCTTGAATAGTAACAGAACTTCTATATCTGTGATTTGAAGTGAATAATATTGTATACTTTCTGGGTTTGGATAATTTTAAAGTTTAATCACTTTTTATGTCTAAACATGGTTATTGAGATTGAATTTTCAGTTTGATTTTAGTTGTGGTGGATCTTCTTTATTTGGGTTGGTGCTTCCTAGTGTACTTAACATGTGTTCAAAGTTAATTTCAGTTCCCACAAATATTAATTGAGTTTACTAGTAGCATTAATTTGTTAATTGAAATTTGGTTCTTGGATTTGAAAATCCCAAAATTCTAAAAAACATAGTAAACTTAATGAAAATGATCAATGGATTTGAACACTTCAAATCTGATTCCAGTTGATTCATTTTGTCTATTGGAAATATGCAGTTTGACTTGAAATTTTCAAAGTGTCTATGAGTTCCCACATTTATAAAATTCTAATAAAAATACAAAAAATCAATTTAATTAAAAAAAGGCCATCCTGCAAAAGTGATTTGAAATTTGGACCAAGGATTTGACAATCCTGCATTTTTACCTTTAGGTTCTGAATTTAAAGTATCATCTCCCCTAATTTATATTCTAATTTTCTTCTTCTTTATATTATAGCTATATTTCTATTTAAAATCCGTTATAACTTTTTATTTAACTGAAAATTTTGTATAATACAAAGAGATATATAAACAAGGAAAATATTTATAAATTATAAGTAATTTTATTGATTGAATAAACATTTATTATATATTTTAAGAGCTTTACATAATACTTATTAGATTCAATTTTATATGTGTTTTTGACAGGGTTGTTATAAATCAATATAAAGCACTACATGATCAAGTGTTTTAATGAATTTCACAAGTCAAAATAAAAATATTGAGAATAAAACAAGAAAATTGAACTTGTATGCTGCTGCCAGCCCATCTTTTTGACTATGTGATTGTTAACTTATAAATATAAAATGCACATAAATAATCTTAAAAAAAAAAAGGTTTAAAAAGCAAATATTTAAGCTAACATATAATGGCAAATAAAAAATCCTTTTAATTGATTGGCTGGTTATTGAGGCACAGAGGAACATATGATCAAGAATGTGCGTAAAACTTTGCCACTCTCTCATCTGGAAGATTATGGACCCCCACCTGCAGCAAATCAAGCAAGGCCTCATGCCCAGTTGGGGTGCTACACTTGACAACTTGCTTGAGCTACCCAAAGGCCTCCTTGATTGGGTTCAGGAATGATAAATACACAGAAAGAAATAATAGTCACATAGACCCTGTAGATAATTGATATTGGCCAATTTTTACACCTGTCTCAATCATTGGTTGTTCTTTAAGAATATGTGCCACCTTATAAATTTCAACATTGTTCAATACAATAAGGTTTGTGAGCCCTGGGCTTGCACGCCTGAAGTGCTCCTGGGCTAATTAGAGGAACAACAAGAAGGTCCTACCATGGTGGTAACCCTTAATAATCTGGCACAGTAGTTTTAAAAGCTATGGCAACAACCAAAAATACCTCAGATTTAAACAAACTGATTTTAGATTTGAACAAAATCCAAGTCACACAAATTCAGGATTCAAATATTTTAAATATTTTTGGTTAATAAATAAACTGTCAAACAAAAAACAAAATTTCACTAGCTCATTATACAAAATTATAGCAAATATCAAGCAGCGTTGTTTAAACCACAAACAAAATGAACTGAAGCATCATGTGAGATGGATGGATGCTGTTCTGGAGTATACTATAATCCAATCAGGATTCATATGAGGCACCAACAGAAAAACTAGAATGAACAAAATTTGAGCAATCTGGAAGTGATATTCCACAAGCACAAAACAAAAGGAAGTCACACAAGATGTGTAGTATGAGCAGCCTAAAATAGAATTATAACAGTTTAACAGCCAATTGGCAGCTATCTTATTTGAAAACATAGGTATTTTATTCATTTTCATGGATCCTCATTTGTGTATAATGGTTTTGAGAACCTTCCAAATATGGAATGGTGATTACAATAAAAATAAATCATAAAATTTTAAACTTCTACTTTTAGTGATCTTATCCTAGGTTTTGTTTCAAGATGATTTTTACTAGCAACAACATTTTCAATAGCATCAGCAGCAGCCAAGCCAGCTTCAATGGAGGCAAGGCTCAGGATGTGGAGGCACCTGTTTACACCCAAGCCTTTGAGGCAGGTAACAAGGAAGCTGACCTGTACCTGACCCCTGACCCATATGGCTTTGACTTGTTCAACAGTCATCTAGTGTCTAGCTCTGCCCCCACTCCTGTACACCCCCTGCACAAGCTGCCTGTCAACCAGCCAATCAGGATAGCAACCTTAATTTGGAACAACTTTCTGCCACAAGCCAACCTGCCACCCATCAGCCAATCAGGCTTCAGCTCCTGCAGCCCATTGCCCCAAGCAATAAATCATCCTTGCCCAAATTCTTCAGGAATAATGACACTGAACCTGCAGGGTCTGTCCTGGGATCAGATTGCAACCCAATTACAATTAACCCAAGCCACAATAATGCAGGAGTTCAACAATCTAATGGACAAGGGAAATCTGATTGGGACAGTCAAAAAGCCAACGAAGGCCCCAGAGTCCCAGATCAGCAAGGCCTACCCAATTATGCTTGACCTCCTTCAGCAGGACCCCAAGCTCCCCTTGACCCAGGTCTGGAAGCAACTTGTGCACCATGGCATTTGGGTATCTGAGCGCATGGTGCAGCTCTGGATGTATGGAAAGGTGGCTTCAGTCTGGGTGCTTACAAATGTTGCCAGCAACCAATGGGATGGTGCTGAGGATTCCCCTTATGATCAGGTCATCAAATCAACCCTGGTACAATGCTTGAAAAGTCTAATAGACAACAACATGTTCATCTCCTACTACAAGCTATCAATAGCTTTCAACAATTTTGGCGCACAAGGAAAAGCCACCACCCAAAAAGGAAGGAAGAAGGTCAATAAGGGGTTGTTCATTGGTGCATTTCTGACTGTTTCAGCCAAGGGTTTTGTATATTATTGAACAAACCCAAATTTCACCAATGGATACAAGTACCGCCAAATCCTTGATGAATTGCTCAACTCCTGGGATAGCTGAAATTTCATTCACCAGGTTTTTTGAGCCACCAGATGGAGAATAGCTCCACCACCCTTAAGACTATCATAGGACACATGCATCAGGCCTTAGTCTACCCTGCTGGTCATGCAGATATCCATCTGGCTGATTTAGTGTTCTTCAATATTAGAGACACACTCCAGGAGCACTGCCCTCAGGCTTTTAATGATCTTTATCTTGGTGTCCTTGACCACAAGCCTCACTTTAGTTGCCAAATGGTGGCTGACTTGTTTGCCCAAATTGTCTTCCATGTGAATATGAGCAACTAATCACAGAAAGACAAGCACCTCCCACCCTATGCCACAGCCACCTATCAACCCATCCAGCCAATGACAGACAAGGAATATAATGAGTGTTATATGGTGGCCATCACACACAATCCTCCTACCGCTAACCCACCACCACTACCCCCACCTGCCAGCCCCACCCACCCAATCACAGACCCCTTGTGCCAGCACCAGCTCTACACCTTCCTTTCCACATTATTCTGCCTACTAGGCATCTCTCTTCCCTACCCTAATAAACTCCATGTTGCCAAACATTTTCTATTTATATTATCTTTATTCTGAATTTCAATTGTTCATTTTCTCTTTGTTTATAGTGGTTTTATTCTTTATGTTCAGTTTATTTCTATAAAATCATACATTTACTATGTCATGTAACTAGATCCAGAACACAGTTATTTTTAGTACCCAAACACAACCCCTTGTAAAAACATTAACATTCAATTTGGTGATCAGTAAATTTGAATTAGAAATTTATAGATTAATTATGTTTATATAAAGTTGTTACTGATCCAAATTCAAAACCTTAATGATAAGCTTTAAGCCAATCAGGAGCCAAGTGATAAAGGGATTGTTTTGATATAAAGGGTCATTCAATAATTCTTTGATGCATATGCGCTAATTAATATGATTGTCTGGTTGTTTTGTCATTGTGCGCCATTGCCGCTGTGGCAAGTTGTTGATGACCTAGTGTTAACCCAGCAGCTGATTGGGCACTAGTCCATCAACAACTTGCCACAACAGCAATGGCGCACAATGGCAAAACACCCAGCCAATCAGATTAATTAGTGCACATGCATCAAAGAATTATTGAATGTCCCTTTATGTCACAACAATCATTTTATCACTTGGCTCCTGATTGGCTTAAAGTTTATCATTAAGGTTTTGAATTCAGATCAGTAAAAACTTTATCTAAAAACAGTTAACACATAATTTTCTAATTCAAATTTAGTTAATCACCAAATTTTTGTTAATATTTTCACAAGGGGCTGTGCAAAGCGCCAAAAATAATATGGCAATTAAGGAAACAATACCAATACAAAGCAAACAACACATATTGAGATAAGAGTAAAACATATACACAATGCTAAAAAGATGGGATAATGTAGCAAATGGGAAAACAAACAGGAATAAACAAAGAGGAAATAGTATCAGAATAATACAGATTTTATTGGGGTAAAAGCTATAAAAACATATGGAAAGGTTAGTAAAAAATCAATGAGAGAATTAGAGAAACTGCTCAAAGACCTTGACTCTTCAATTGCAGAGATCAAAGAAACTGACCACAAGGTCAAAGCAAAGGTGAAGTCCAGTGTCCTCAAAGGGGGAAAATAGACCAGGTGTCCACAAAGGCCCTAATGACCAAAATACCAGACACCCCTGACAAGACAATTGAGCGCCTTGTTGCAGATCCTGAATGAATTAGACATTAAGTTGTCCACTTAGGGATCAAGCAACGTAACAATTGTGCAATCACTTTTCTCAACCTGGTTTTAATAAGGTTAATTATGTTAAAAATGCCCTAAAAACAGGTGTTCAAGTTGTCTATCAAATTTGCTTTAGGCGCAGGCTTTACTTCCAAGGATTAATAATAGTACAACGTAGATAGTGCCACTTGCCTCCATAAGTAAAACTATGTGAAACTGGTTGTTCTCTTGTGCAGGACTTTCTACTGTGCTTTTCCACTCCCCTTCTTTAAGAAGGTCCTTCTGTCTGTGCCTCCTTTCCCCTGGTGGAAATTCCCCCGCTTCATACTATATAACTGCAACACTATCATAATAAATACCAGTTTTTTCATATCATATATAACTGCTTGAGTTGCTGGGGAAATTATTTACATATGTTTTACTTGGAAGAACTTACCTTATTTTAAGTCTGACAAAGGCTAACAACACATAAATTTGTGCTTATAAATTAGTTTGGTTTAATGGCTGATGCTGCTGCTCGAAGGGGTGGTTGGACACTTTGCAGTATCTCACAGCATCCCTACCTGCAGCAGTTTACTTTAAAGTAGAATTTTCATTGATTAGATGTAAATTAATCCAGTTTGATATTATGGTAAGACATTGATTTTTATTTTAAATTTACTGATAACCATTGGAGCTAAAAATGACTTCAGTAATTATGATTGGTTAACCCATCTATTTCTCTGCCATTAAGATAAGATTAGAAGCAACTAAGCAGGGTAAGGCTTTACTAAACACAGTACTAACTTTTTTAATTTTAACACTGTAGATTCACTTCAAAATAAAGGTAAGCTTTAAAATATACATATAATGTTAACTGCTTTAGCATAGTAGATCAAGGATATTCAAGGTAAGCATAAAATTTTAAATTTGAAGCTAACTTTAGATTATAAAGGTAACTAAATTTTTTTAAAAAAAACCAATTCATTTCAAAATTCAACTTGATTCTACATTTTAGGTAACTTTTTTGAATAAACTAATAATCTTCTTCAAATTCTTTTAGATGGACTTGGTCCATAGCAGATTAAGGTTAGGTAAGCTTTTTTTCTTCAAATTTACTAACCTAGATTAAGAAAACCCAGATTTTTGCCCTGAAGTAAAACATGGGCATGGTAAGCAATGTTTTGAATCACTAATATTTTTTAACCAAGCTGCATTTTGGGTAACTATTTTCAAAAAAATCACTAACCTTCAAGTCTTTTAGACTTAGCCTACAGCAGATCTTGGGGTGGTAAGTTTTTTACACAATTACCAGCCTAGATTTAAAAGGTCAAACTTTTACCCTGAAGCCAATATTGGGCTGGGTAAGTTTTTCTCTAATCAATAACCTTTTTTTATAAAAAAATCCTTTTTAACAGCATCAGATCTTGGATTAGATAAGAATTTTAACTTCCAGATTCTAACCTAAATTTAAAAAAGCCTTGGTCATTGCCACAAGCAGATTCTAGGCTGTGTAAGTTTTTATTGAGAGAAAGAAATATTTATTGCCAATATTTTTGTTGACTGATTTTAAGTCTTTTTTGTTCCAAATGATACTATTATTATATGTTGGGAATTAACCATGTAATAAAAATATCATATATTATTAAAAAAATACTTTATAATCTATACCTTTATCTTTTTTTGTGTTTTTTAATTTGTCTAAAGCTTTATAATCTAACTTTTTAAGCTACTTTAAAAGTTTTACTGCAAGAACAACATAGATCAAAGAACTTTTTAAATGATTTATGTATAGCTTTTTTATATGATATTAATTTAAAAGAAAGTTTTGAATTAATTTTTAATCTAACAAGCTTGCTCATATTAACTTTTAATCTGTAGAAGCTCTAAACACAAGGCAATGTTTGAATAAAGAGATATTAAATATAGAAACTTTACCATATCTCTTAAATGGCAAAAAGTAATAAAAATAACCATTCTGAAATAACTATAAAACAAGTTGATAGCTTATTTAGAAAGCATTAACCCATACTACCATAATGAAGGTTGCCAAAAACCAAATATATCCTTTTATTGTGGAAACTATAACTTTGTGTGCCTCTGAACTATCTTTTAACAAATTTAATAATTAAATTAAAAAACTTGCTAAACTACCAGAAAATTTTTTTGCTAGGAAACAAGAAAAAGATAACTGGAAAGCTTTGTAAGAATGGGGGTAAGGTAGCACAGCTGTTTTCTTTTGGTAGCCTGCAAACTACTGAACTTTATATACTCATCAATTTCTAATATTATTTCATTGACTAAATCTAAATAATTGCTACCAAAAAACCATAAGGGTGCCCACATCTTTATACAGCTTTTTACCAGGTATGAGACCAGTAATGCATACTAGCAGGCTGCCATCACCCATGGGGTTTCACTAAAAAGATTTATGATAACAATCATTAAAATACTAAAATTAAAGCCCCAAAAAATAAGTTGACACCTGTTTTTAATCATAGTTTTTACTAGCTATGGACTAGAAACACATATTAGCAGGCTGCCGTAAAAGAGTGAAGCTGAGCGTAGCACAGTTTTGCTCTTTTGGCAGCCATCCTGACACACCTTTCCCTTTACCAACTAGAGTATAAGATAAAGATTTTAGAAGGCCACTGATTTAAAAAAGACAAAAAAAGGTTTTCAGCTAGGATACCTAGACGCGTACCCAGATGGGATGCTGTAAAAGGGCAAAGCGGGCGTAGCTCAGCTTTGTTCTTTTGGAATATCACCTGCCACACCACACTTGTTATATTATATTCTTCTGTCTTACCAAAGGCTGTCACTATACCATCTACAGGTATAGTATCAAGATTTAGGATCCTGACTAATTGTTTGTAGAAAATAGCACCCTTTACTGCTACAAACACAACACACCTACTCAACATTTAGAAGACAGTGATTGAGGGCCTGCAATTTAAGGCATATAATCTTTCTGCACTGTCCATCTGGGTTGATAACCCCAAGATGTATGCACATCTCAAGCCAGCAAAGCGCTCCAGGAAAGAGGATACTGAATTGCCAGCGTAATTGCTTGCGCCAAGAATAGCTAAGCCTGCTGAAGCTGCCAGCAAGGAGGAAACATGAGAAGGTAATATAAAAATAAAATTAAAATAAAATTCAAAAATTCTTACCAGTTTTTTTTAGAAAACATAGATGACAAAATCTGCCAGGTCCTGGTCCCCTTTATCCCTGCCACAATCTACACCAACTACACCAATAATGTGGCAAGACAGCTGTTTCTGTCCCCCCTGTCTTATGGGAGCTGGAGGACCACATTCACAGGTCCTTTCCAATGTTGCAGGAGGCATTGGCTGAGTTGCTGCATGGAGAAGGGGCATCTGAGTGGGCGGTTACTGCCTACTAGGATGCCCAACTGGTCCACCTGGACCCAGTATCCCTCAGTGGAGTTTACTGTGTTAAACTCCATTGAGCTTGTTTGGGATGTTTTGGCAACGCTCTCATTCAAGAACATACCAAAGATGGGCCAAACCCATGTGTCTGCTTGCTTCTGTTTCCTGATGGAGGACACCCTGTCTTACCTGTTGGAGAACTTTGACACACAGTGGGTAAATTGGCTGCTGCAGAAGCAACAGCTGTCAAGAAAACTAAAATCCTCCTTTCCAACTTTGGGCTGTCCTGGAGCTCTGACAAGACAAGGGTCCCTGCAGCCATAGAGCTGACCTTCTTGAAGACAAAGCGTGAAAAGAAAATTAGTTCTGTCTACAAAAAACAGTGCAAATTCATGGAAGCCTTTGCTGGGCAAAGGCTTCATCTGGTTGTTTACCTGGGGTTTCTGTTCTACTTTGGGATGGGGACTTACATTGAGGACTTTGAAACAGTCCTCCGTAGGATTGACAAGGCCATGCTCACCCTGGACAAGAAGAAGATCCCCAGGTTACAACACAGTTGATCATGTTATTCAGGATGCCCTGGTCCTGGCCGGAATTACGGGTGTGCAGCCCTGCCTGAAAAGCTGCTGCTTCACTCCCAGCTGACTCTACTGCCTTTTACCATCAGGCAAGAGTATTTTAATCAGGGTGTATTCACTGTATACAGTGTGGTGGTGGAGGTTGTGTGCCACCTCCATTATCAGGTTAGTACATACCAAAGAACTAACTATAGGCACTCTTAATAAATTCTCTCTTCCAATAAATTTCATTACAATTTATATTGTTTTTATTATAATAAAATTTTCTAATTCTTATTTTAGAAAACAAGTTTTGCAAAATAAATCCTAGAGAAGGTTTTCATAAAAGCATAATAATATATGTTAATAAAATATACTTCTAGTTTGTACATTCTACATTTAATTTTTTTTAATCACATTGTTATATTTATTTGATAAGAGTGATATAAATATAGTTTGTGTTATCCAGTATCAAGTGTTTGGGATAGCCTCAGATGCCATAATAAAATAATTTAATATAAAAAATTGGACACACTAAGCCTTTAATTGATTGGCTTTTGAGCAAGGCACGCGGGGAGAAATTAATCAGTGTGGCCATAGAATTTGACCACAGTCTCATCTGAGAGGATATGGATC
Organism: Entomophthora muscae; assembly: GCA_014839935.2. NCBI lineage: Eukaryota > Fungi > Entomophthoromycota > Entomophthoromycetes > Entomophthorales > Entomophthoraceae > Entomophthora > Entomophthora muscae. Next base: position 109,841 of record QTSX02000127.1, read on the forward strand.
CCAGCCTGCAGCAAATCAAAGAGGTCCTCATCCCCAGTTGAGTACCCTCACTTGACAACTTGTTTGAGCCACCCAAAAACTTCCTCAATGGGATTTAGGAAGGGCAAAAAAAGTAGGGAGGAAGAGAAGGCGCAAGTTTGCCATGGCCAATTGCTGGGGGCCCACTGCAATGCTGGTGTCAATTGATGGAAATTCAGCAAGAATATCTGCCACCTTGTGGAGACTGAGGGTATCCAGTACTATTACATTGATGAAGCCCAGGCTTGTGCGCCTCAGGTGCTCCTGGACCAATTGGAGAAAAGATAAGAAGGTCCTGCTATTGTGAGAACCCAATATCATTTGATAGAGTTCAACCCCCTTTGGACCAAGGAGAGCCACTATTGAATAGGCTGTGGTGCCAACTGAAGCACGTCAAGCTACCCCGTCATGGGAGCTTTTGGGGACATACCCATAGGCATTGCACATAGACAAGGCAAATGCTGATTTGTTAATATAGTAGAATTTCAATGTCCCTTTGCTTTTGAGTGCAGTGTAGGCCTCAGCATATTTTTCTGGGTCTTGATGTTGGTTGGGCTATTATAATTGTACAGAGATACCCCAAGCTTTTTCCAGGAAAAAGCATTCCCTTCACCAGATGGTAGTAAAAATAAATTGAGGTTGCAACCCTAAAAGTATATTTGACCATGGCCTGTATATTTGCCAGTTCAATATGACAGTCCCAGGTTATCCACTGGCAGATTGCCCATTTGTACTCATTGGTGAGCATAGTGGAAACACACAAGGATCTCTCTGTGGCAAGGACTTGGCCAGTCCCAATGAAGGTGTTGAATGTCTTGGAGGTGTACTTGGGATCTACCCCAACAAGAGCTGTGGCCACCTTGTAGTCACCAGATTCCCGCATTAGCTTGAGAAGAATGATGTGCTTTATATCAGGAATATGCTTCTGAGCGGGCTTTGTGGGTTCAGACAAGCCAGGATCCTGATTGGTGACAGGCTTTCAAGGCACAGGTACCTTAGTGTAGAACACAGCAACTTTCTTTAACACTAATTGCCTCTCTGTGGTTCTATAGAGCTTGGGCTTGTTGTGGTCTTCTTGGTTGCTATCACCAAAGTAGGGCTCATAGCTGGTGTCAAGCACAGGCTTAATCTTCTCTATCATGGATGATAGGATCAGCTCTTTGCAGTTTATAGCGTCAAACACATGCAAAGTAAGTTCTACCTCCTTGTTTCTAACCGTTTTGGTAGTGGTGACCTTGATGGGCTTCTGGGTCAGCTTGGGGACACAAGGGTTGATGCTCTGCACCCTAGCAGCTTGTGCTCCTTGAACTGTCTGTGTCAGTGCAACATCACTATTGAACTCTCCTCTCCAATCTCCCTTCTGAGTAGGCACTTGGGCTGCATAACTCTGTTCTTTGACCCATGAGGGCAACTGCAACTGCAACTGCGGCGCACAACAGGTCCATTGTTATGTTGTTGCTGGGATGCGTCCATTTTGGTATAAAAAAAATAAAAAATAGTTTATCTATATAATTTATTTATTATAACTTTTATCACTCTGTATATAGTAGCATGAAAGCTAGTAGACACTACCATTTATTTCAAATTAGATTTTTAGATTTTTGTATTAATTATTTTTGGTTGTAAATGTGCACTGTTGATCATGAGTTTGGATAAATTTGATTTTTTATTGATTCTAATCCCAAAACAGACACTCAGAAGATTTATTTCCTTTTTGTATTCTAGATTTCATTCTTAATTAGGACAATTTGGTAAAAGTATTATATATTCATTCATGTGTTTTGATATTTGATATTTATGTTGTCTGTTTTAGTTGCTATTAAGGCTTGTTGTTGGATCAAGTTTGTAACTTTTGTGACTAAGGTTCAGGTGTTCACCAAAAACATAGTAAACATAGTAGAAGTGTTCTGTGACTAAAACTAATGTGTTCTATTGTTTGCTACACTCAGGTTTGAATTGTTAAGCATTTGTCCCCAGTTTGAGTAGGTTGTTGTATGACTGGACATTTTTTCCAAATAGCGCTCATTTTCTGTGAAATTATCTTCTATTTAGATCTATCAAGTTGAAATATGTTTGTGACTGAGTTCATGTGTTATAAGCTGAATAATTTATGTTTATTTCAACAGGTTTAAAAACTACTGTACATTATATTTATTAGATTATTTAAAATGAGTATTAAGGTTTATTGAGCTGTTATTTTTTGTATTGGTATATCCCAATTTTCTTCAGTGAGAAAAGTAGACTGTGCACCACATGATAGAAAAAAGTCAACCCTTTAAACACCAAAAAAGATTTGACCATAGCCTGTATATTTGTCAGCTCAAGATGGAATTCATGTGTGATTCACTGATAGATTGCCTATTTATGATCCTAATTTAGTAGCATGAAGAGATATTTGTGGTTTTTCATAAGAAATGCTTGCCTGAGTTATAGGTACTAATAATACAGTATGTGTGCAGATTTTTCTAACACACTAACAGTCTATGCAGACTTCTTTTATCCACAGTTGTCTTTGATAATCTTTATTAGAATAAGCCATCTGTTTTTTGGGATCACCAGGTGCCTGAGTTTTTGGTGGTAGGTAACTGTAAGTTCTTGTCTGAAATGGTGCAAGATTGTAAACTATTGTGTGAAGCACATTGGGATTTATATTTAGTAAATATAAAAAGGTTTTTACAGGCTGTACTAATATCTTTATTAAGCCTGCTATAAAATTATAATTTGTAACAAAAGAATCCATTAGATTTACTAATACAAAGTAAACAATATAAAATAAGGTATTGAAAATATATTTGTTTATAACTAAATTAATATTGACATTGGGATATTCCCCATGAGCATATCTATATATATAAGTGGTAAAATCCCCTTATTCGAAATCAACATAGAAATAAGCTAAATGCTTGCTGACCATCTAAATCCATTAAAAATTGGAATAATAAAGTAAAATGATTTATGAAAACTTTAAATTAGCTGATAAAATTGAAAATCAAAGCTAAAAATAAAAGATGATTAAGATTGAAAGGTTTAAGAAAAAATTTAGAAAATTAAAGCCAAAAATTTAAGGTAGTAAGAGAGAAAATCCACTTAGAATTTCAGCTTAAAGCTTGCTTTTTAAGTGTAGGTTTATTTCCAATAAAGTAAAGGATGAGCAGTTAAACCTTTCAGGGAATCTTCATAGAGAAAAGAGAAGCTAGGACCACAAGTTGATTTGAGAAATAGACAAAAAGAAGGGGGAAGGAAGGCTCAAACTTAAGTTTTATGAGAAAATACAGAGCCTGCTCAAAACATGAAAAAACAGCTAAAAGTGCTGACACAAGCTGATGATAAGGAGCGCCTTTTGGGGAAGCTTCAAATATGGAATTAAGAAAGAAGAGAAGTAAATTTTATTGGATAATACTTTAGACTTATATAGACTTGACTGTGGCAGGGATTTAGTTGGATCAAACCTAGGGGTTGGTCATGTGCAAGATGGGTTTGAGCCACTGGATACTTGGACAGTCATGTGATTTTGCTTGGTTACCATTCTTGGTATGTCAAATGATATATTGGAAGGGCACCAAATTGGGCAATGGTTGGATGTCAAGTAGGTTGGTGGTAGCAGAATGCTTGTACATCCAGACCCTTGACACTGGCAATAAAAGTTTGCATTGAAATTTTAAAGCAAAATCAAAAGCAAAAGTAAAACATAAAGCGCAAAAAAGACAAAAAGTTGGAGGTAACTGTCAGGGCCCAGAATGACCTAGACAACCAGCTAGCCTACATGAAGACAAAACAATCAACAGTGTAGAAAGCATTTTAAACTGCTTTCCTGGGAGAAATCCCCCTTTCTGACCATGAATGACCAGGGTTTTGCAAGGCTCACATGCTGCAAAACCCTGGCATTGAGATAAAACACAAAATCAGGTCCATTTGCTATCAGGAAATGGTAAATTGGAAAAGCAATTGTTCAATTGTATGATTGGGAGCTCAATTTCTTGTTGGTTCTAATAATAGCTGTGGCACCTTGGCATACAGCAGCCAGGCTAATGTTCATGATATACCAGCCAATGTTATTCCATCCCCAGGCCCAAGTGCGCAAATTCCATGCCATTTTGCAAGTGTAATACCTGGTTATGGTGGGTACCACTTTCAGGATGTAGGGCAGCAGGTTGGTGAACTGAAACCCAGTCAAGGCAGTAACAATGGGATACACAGTCATTAGCCAGCAGAAGATCTTTGCATGCACATTGTATCTCCCAAAACTCCCGGCAAAGTAGGTTAAGATGTAGTACATGGATGTGTACATTGCAATAGAGAGTGTTGAATGTGGAGACACCAAAGGAGGCCAGGGTCCATTTTGAGATGAGTTCAGTTGACCAGGGTTATAGTAGGGGTCATGAACTAGTCCCAGGAGATGGCCCAAAGAATTCTGGACCTGATTGGTAGCCTCCAATCTCAAGGCAAGCTGTGAGCACAGCTGTGAAGATGAGGTGGTTCATCTTCCTTGGATTGGAGGGTTGGCAGGGGCTGATTGGTAGTTTTAACTTATTAAAGATAAGTTGAATTTCACTTTTATTGAGGGTATTAATCTCAATAATAGCATAAGCTATTACTGAGGTGGGATCCTTTATTTATAGTCATCTCCCCTGTGCAAAGATTTGCAATTGGGAGGAAAAACAGGGGATGGGAGATCCCAGAAGTTTGGAGGATAGGGATAGCAATTGGAACTTGGGAAGATGGCCAAATTCCTGTTCACCTGTTATCTGTGGCTGGTTGGGCAATTCTTGAGGAAAGCCAATAGTTTCCTGTGATCCTGGTGCTAGGTGAAGGTTATGAGTCAATTCCTCTTCAAAGGTTATTTTGGGGTCAAGAACACTGTTTTGGGTGGGATTTGGCCTTGCCCATGTGGTTAGTGTCTCAGCACCTGATTGGTTGGTGGTAATCTTATTTTTGGAATCCAGAACATTATTCCTGCCCTCTTCTTGAGAGGAAAGTTTAACCTTTGAACCTTTCCCTGTTGCCAGGGACTTATTTGATTGGCTGCTTCCCAGGGAATTTTTTGATTGGCTACAGGGTGGACCCTGGGACCTGGGTGGGTGGCAGGCACCCAGCTGGGACCTGGGGAGCAAGTGAGTGGGCTGGGGGCTGCTGGCAGGTGCGCTGGCGGCTGGGCGGGCAAGCAGGTGGGTGGCAGAGCCCAGGCTGACAGCTGGGGCGCTGGCAGGAGGCAAGCAAGCAAGTGGGGGGCTTGCAGGAGCCTGGCTGGGTGGCAGGGGCTGGCAGCGGGCCTGCTGGCACCTGCCTGGATGAGCAGGTGGCAGGCAGGGGGCTTGTGGGAGCCTGGCTGGGTGGCAGGAGGCTAGCAGGCGGGCAGGGGACTGGCAGTGGGCCTGCTGGTGCCTGACTGGGCAGGCAGGCGGCTGGTGAAGGGCTCGCAGGTGGCCGGCTGGGTGCTGGCAGATGCGGTAGGCATCTGTGCGGTGGCAGCGGGCGCCTGCCCGGATGATAAATTAGTTTGGCACTCACCAAGTTCTGATTTCTCATTAATTTTATTTTTATTTTCCCCTAATAAAGGGGGGAAATCTCTATCAAATTTTGCCCCCAAAATTGGGCTTTCAGGTATTTTTTCCCAAGTTTTCTTCTCAGTCAATATTAGGTTTATGTCAGGAATATTCCTGACAGCAAGTATCACTGAAAATGATTCCACCAGGCCTCTGGTGGCACAAAAATCTAAGTAGACCCCAGTAAGTATAAATAATGAGAAGGAGAAGCCTTCCTCACTGTTGACATCTTAAATTAACAACTTTATGCCCAGGATCTATTATTTTATTGTAAGAATTATCTATTTTTTCCCAAATAATCATTCTGCTTGCATCTATTTGTGAATCCACTACAAAATACAACCACACCTATCTGTTCCCTCTTGGCTCTGCTCCTGTCACTTTGTTTAAGCCACCTTGTGCCATTGACTTGGAGTTCTTCCACCCTCACCACCTGGATCTTCCTCCTGGCCACTATAGAGTGACAATTCTGCCTATCATGGAGGTTCCTTCCACTCCCCCTACCCAATGTGCCTCCTGCACAAGACTTCAGTAAGTTGGGGGTTGTTTAAATTAAAGTATTGGGGCCGACTAATCAGGTTGTGCCCTATACCGGAAGTTGGCGTCCTTTGGCTACAGCTGTGAATTACATTGTTAGGTTTGCAACAATTCTGTGCATGGCCTTTCAGGCCCAACCTGCCTCCCCTGTGGCAGTCCAGACAGAATCTGGTATTAGCTGTGACAGTAACTCTAAATTTTAAGTTATAACATTATCTTGTTTCTTGTACAAGAAACAAAAAGAAACTAATAAAAAGGAAACCATTTATAATGCCTGCTCTTTTGAGAAGGGCATTACAATAAAAACTCATTGGGTTCAACCAAGACACACAGAATGAGTGCTTTGCTGTAAAACATGGTGAACTTTTTAAGCTTCTGCTTCCCTTTCACTGTTTGATAATACTGCAGCTTAGTTTCATCATCTTGCCCTTTACTATCACTCATATAAGGCTTGTATGTGGTATACAGAATAAGATTTACACTATCTATAAGACTGAAATGAATGCCATCTTAAAATTAAACAGAGGTGTACACAAGGACACTCTCTCAAAGATGATAGTGTTCAAAGTTCTGATGGTTGTGACCTTGGTGGCTTCCCTGGACAGCTTGAGAACTCTAGGGTTAATACTATCTTTTCTGCCAGTCTGAGTGCCCTGGGTTTGTTGCCACATCTGTGTGGCTTGGGTGTCACTCCTTTACTCAGAGCTACTCCCATCTTTTACCTTCTGGACTATGTCCACTCTGTTCTTTGATTCATGAGAGTGTCCACGTCTGCAGCATACTCTTTTGGCTCATCAAATTGGTTGTTGTGGTGCGTCTATTTTGGTATAAAATAAAAAACAAAATGGAATAAGAATTAAATCAGTTTATCTATATAATTTATTTAATGTAATTTTTATTTTTTCATAGATAGTTACTTAATAGCTTGTTGTCTCTACCATCTATTTCACATCAAGTTTTAAATTTTTATACTTATTATTTTTGATTCTGGATATGAACTTTTAAGGGTTCATATTGACATTTTTGATTTATTTGATAGTTTTCACCCAAAAATAGACAAACTGTGACAGTACTACAGTCACATTGGGCTGTGGTTTCACAAAAAGGTTGAATTGTAATAAATTTCATAGGTTGAAATTCAAAACAAAAGGATTGGCCTTGGAGAGACTTTCCAGCTTAGCAATGATACCCAGGAATCAATTAGGCTGTACTAATTGAGGGCCGTAATGAATAAGCTGAACAATTCAGATTATGAGACTAGGTGTCTCAAACCGTCTAATTAACAATGGAGGTTAATTGATACCCAGGAATCAATTAGGCTGTACTAATTGAGGGCCGTACTGAACAATCTGAACGGTTCAGATTATGAGACTAGGTGTCTTAAACTGATTGATTAACTGGGAAGGTTAATTAATTGATACCCTGGAATATGATTGATGAGGATTTAATCATAGGGCCAAAATGGACTTGACTGTGTCAAGTGAAGACTTGTTGTCTTCAAACGGATTAATTAACTGGGAAGATTAATTAATATATGCTTGGAATATAATTAATGAGGATTTAATTATATTGTTTAATTGCCTTGACTGTGTCGAGAAGTTTGGTTAAGGTAGCCAAAAGTAAACCCCCAAACTGTGGTTTAAAAGTGCCATTTTGGCAAATTAATTAGGCTAAAAGCGCTGCCACACTGCCTAATTGATTTATAAAGCACCACCCAGTGAATGTTTCAGGTGCCGTCTGGGAAAGTTCCTGGGCACCGCAGTGGCACCTGGTTTGAGTTTCAAAGCGTTTTAATGAGCTTTTAAGGTGAAAAACCATTAAATGCAAAAATAACTAAATATAGACAATGTTGTCTATACATTCAGGATTGATCAGCTGGTTCACAGTTGGAACAAGGATAGCTTGGATCAGGAATACATATATGTCACAGGGTTTTGGCGCTGTAAGTCTGGAATGCTTCAAGCCAAAGCAATACATTTTCATGGAAAGAATCAGGTGATTCTGGAATGTATTAGAGCACATTCTTATAGGTTAAGAGTGTGAAGATTTTTTTGGTAAAGATCTGGATTGGATGATGCTGTTATGTCATAAACCATGTGATAGGAATCAAGGTGTGATTCCGGAACCGGAGGGGTTTTCAGCTGAATGTACCCCAACTGGTATATAATGGAAACATGATAATAATTAATAAAGAGGATACTTATGTGTGACAATGGTTGCTTTCCCCTCAATCTTTTTATGTTTATGTTTTTGGCTTTTAACTGAGAGAAGACTACTATGGAATGAACAAGATGGTCTGCAGCTAAGACTATGAGAAGCAAAAAACGTGGAAGTGATCACCAGATGGCAACAAGTTTAACGCCAAGATTACTTGCCTGGAATCCAAGCTCATCGAAGCTTACATAAAGGATTCCCTGTCAAACCGTAAAAGAGTCAGACTGGGATAATGAAGAGGCAAGCATGAATTTCCTGGATTTGACACACAAACATAATATTAGATTTCCACTTTTTGCTCCAGATTGTATCTTTTAATTAGGGTGTACTGATAACAGTGTGACAACCTCACTAATTTGTTTTGATATCTGATATTTTTTTGTTTTAGTTGCTATAGTGGTTTGTGACTGGATTGAAATTTTCACTTTAGAGCGTGAGTTCATTTTTCCCCCTTGAACTTAATAAAGATAGTGGCTCTTGAGTGCAACTGAAATTGTTTTTTTGTTTAATCAGCTGTGTTGTTGTTACCTCCAAATAAATTTATTCACACTATGCATCTTTTGTTGTATATCTAGACCTTTTTGTCCATTGGTACTCATTTTTCTGTGAAATGAGCTCTTATTTTTTTAAAAAAAGTTGATTTTTGTTCTAGACTGAACTGATTTGTTTTAGGCTAGTATATTTTCATTTGTCTCAATAGGTTATAAGCCTACTGTATACGCGGATGTGTAGGTTTCAACCCTTTTTTATTGAGTTTAAAAATAAGCTACTTAGCATTGATCAAGTACTTTAGGGGAGTTAGAGCCAGGTAGAAAGTTAGGTTGGGACAGCACTTTATGTGCTAGGTAGCCAACTAGATAGCCATTTTACAAAGATGTATGTTAATATAAGCGTTAAAGAAAATAGCATCTGACAACATGAAGTCTGATTAAAAAATCAGAGAAATAAGTGTAATAATAGATATAAAGGCTTTTAGATCCAAAGCCTTATTTCAGCACACATATAACTTTGAGTTGTGCTTTTATTAGCAATTGTACAAATACGAACAACTAGCATGCTTCGTCAAGCCAAGCTTACGCAAATCAGACAAAGAAAAACCGATAAGTTATTTAAAAATAGACACTAATAGAAAGAATAAATTTTCACTGCATCGGATCCATTATTACTTTAAAGTCAGAGAACAGATAGAGAAATGATAATTGGAAGTAATAGATCATGACAAAAACCCAGGCTACATTCAAGGGTTAATCGATGATATAAGGGCGTGATAACAGGGGCAAAAAAGACCAATGCATAAATAACTTCAATATTTCAAAAAAAGGAATAAGGCCATAGTCATTCCAACGTAAACAAGGTGGATAGTAGATATAGTTTAATCCTCCATATCCCGAGCTTTGATGGCATCCTGAATGAAATATAAACAACGTGGTTAAGTTAAAATCAAGTTACCTCGCCGAACTGACGGGCCTGGTCTAAAATATCCTGAGGCACACGTTCATGGTGGAAATCAGTCTGAGGGGCAATCCAAGTCATTTCAAGTTCAATGGGCTTATCTTTGGAATCATCATGGCATGTTAGCAAGATTCTAGCAACTTCATTCACAGCCTGGAGAGCATCCAAATTATCAAGATCAAGCTTTTCAAGTTCAGTCTTGGCTACTTTGTGGCCTTTTCCGGCAGCACATGCCCTATAGCCCTAACAACAGTTAGTATATCAAACTCGGAAGAAAAATACCCATCCAACTCCAGAGGGTTCAATCATGCCGAGATAGGGACCATTGTGATCATGAGCCGCAAGGATTGCAGTGACACCAAAAGGACGGACTGAGGAATAAAGCGTATGGGCTTGAACATAGTTGCATACCCGATCAGCGATCATCTCATAAATTAGAGCCTGCTATAAAAGCAATAAACCTTTCCAGGAATAGGAGATCGGTAAATGTTGAGATACTGTTGGGCTTCTTCACGAGCTCTTTTGACGAGATAGCTTACCATCAGCATACATCTCAGAGGTAGCCTTGATTAAAAATTTAGAAAAGTTAATGTGCATTGAAACTAACCAATCCAACATGCTCATCAACAGACAAAATAGAACGATTTGAACCAGGAACTAAAAGCTTGGATTGAACGAGCTTTTCAACTCCTAAAACAACACCATCCTTGAACCGGATGCCAATTATGGTTCTGAGTTTGATTAACTATTGGCTAGGAATTTTACTTACCCAGCATTTTCGACTGCCTTGTGAGCATACTCAACCTGGAAAATACGACCATCTGGAGAGTAGGTCGAAGCAGAGTAATCATACTGAAAAAATTAACAGAGTTGCGAGAACTGAAAAGGAAGCTAAACGCTCATTAAAGGGTTTAAAATTTTAAATATAGGAGGCAAACATAATATCGTTATCAGGATTTAAATCTCCATAAAATGGTTTATTTTTGATTAAAGCGTGTAACTTACACCGGTGCCAACAGAAGTCATAGTTGCTTGTCTGAAAGGTCAACGATGAGTATTTGAAGCAACAGAAAATAATCTTGAGTCTGATTACGTTACACTTGCTACGTCGCATTCAAATTGGCAAGCTCACAGCTTGCGAAAACCAAGAGAGTTAATCTCGGATTAGGGGTTGGATTTCGAACTAAAATACATTTATGTATAGATTTTATAAGGACCTGCGAAAACTGCTTTTCACACTGCGCCAGTAAAGTTGAAGTCTGTAGTTTAAAATAAAATCTCGTCAAATGTGAGCCACAAAGGCGAGAATAAACTATTTAACTGCAAAAAGGTGGTGAAGGTTCCAGCTGAACAAAGATAAAAACAAAAACTTGCAAAAGCCTTTCAGATACCAGAAAGGTAATATTTAAGCTAATCCCAAATTAGCTTAAAGAGTTGTTCTGAAAAGATCATAAATATTTGACTAGTTGCAGCTGAACTAACTATAGTTCAGTACTTGAATTGGGAAAGACAACAGCCCAAAAGGAAAAGACAGAGAATAAGGATAATATGATAGCTTTATTTAGAACTTAGAGTTATTATACTGTGAAAGAAAGCCTCTAATCCACAAGGAGATGGCATTGTGGTGTGATCCAAGTATAGTTTGAACTATGAATAACTTATTGAAGATTTGACGTCTGGAATTGGGTTTGCTCCTGATTTGGGGATATTGCCAGTATCTTAATATCAGAGGCAAAAGGGATCATGCTATTAGATATGTCATGGGGTGGCTCTACAATTTCCACTACATATTATGAGATATTGTGATAATTCACAAGGGAGCTATTTTTCAGGCAAGATCAGTAGTTGGCTAAATAGAGAGTGGTTGCTTAGTAGAAAGTAAATAGTTGTTGTTTTGTTTGTTTTTTCTTTATGCCTTGGATTATTAGTAAGATAGCCCCTTAATAGTTCTTTAGAAGGGTAAAGATAGCACACTGGGATGGTTAAAACAAGACAGTTGGTGGCACCTAGGATGATGGAGTGCTGAAGCAGCACTGAGATCCTGATACCAGCTGGGAGAGGAGATTTCAGCTAGGTCACTCTTAGAGCGTAAGAGTTTCTCTGCCTATGCCTTATGGGTGGTCTTAAGAGAGAGTTTTACTACCACTGTTCAAGCATAGGGGTCTGGGATCACCTATGGGGCAGCTGTGCAGAGAAACAGATGTTCAACCCAGGAAATCAGAGCAATGTCCAGGAAGTAGAGTTGGTGACTATGAAAATTACTAGGCTAGCCACTTGGAGAGCAAAGAGGAGAAGAAAGTAGCAGGAAGAGAGTAAATACTTGCTTTCAAAAGCCTCAGTAAAAGACACTTATAATGTCTAAAAGAAGAAAACAAGCCTAGGTATAAATCATATATATTGACAAATAAAGAGAATGAATAGAACCCCTAGGTGTAAGTCATCAAAAGTAGCTAAAATAAAGAAGGAAAATATAGCCAAGGGGTAAGTCACCTAGGATGGCTTAGAAATAAGAGAAAGAAATTAAAGAATAAAAGAGTAATATTAATAGAAAAAGATTAAGTGTTATGACCAAGATTACTCTCTGCCCCCTGTGTATCTCACAATACGCAGGGTGCAATCAAAGAGACGCCCCATAATATGGCTAACAGTACAGAGGATCCTGTGGCTAATGTCAAATTACAGGCATTATCTCCTAATTATGAGAGTTGCCAATTCAACGCACTGATCCCTTGCTTAACATATTCCAAGCCAAAACCTTAGAGTAGTTTTCAACCCTGTTGAGATAAACATATATTATCCAGTTTAGAACACATGAACTCATTCACACAACAAATTCCAACTTTTTAGATACAAATATAAGCTTTTTTCATGGAAAATGTGCACTATTTGGCAGAAATGTCCCGTCACACAACAACCCAGGCAAACTGGGACAAATGTCTGAGGATTCAACAACAAATGTACCAAACACTAGATCACATGAGTTACAGTCACAGATGAATCTACTATGTCTACTATTTTTTTAAGAACACATCAAACTCAGTCATAAAAGTTAAAAACTTGATTCAACAACAAACCCCAATAGCAACTGAGACAGACAACAAAAACATCAAATATCAAAACAAATCAGTTGATCTATAATACTGTTACCATCTTGTCCTAATTAAGACATACTATCTAGAATACAAAAAGAAAATAAATGTTCTGAGTGTCTGTTTTGGGATTAAAATTAATAAAAAGATCAAATTTATCAAAACATACAATTAGCAGTGCACATTTACAACCAAAAATAATTAATATAGAAATATAAAAGTCTAATTTGAAATAAACAGTAGTGACTAAAAGCCTTTAGGCTAATATATATGGACAGATAAAAAATTATAATAAATTATATAGCTAAATTAATTTAATCTCATTTTATTTTTATACCAAAATGAACACATCACAACAACAGAGCCAAGAAGCCAGAGGAGTACACCGCGGGTGTGGACGCCCTTGTGGGTCAAAAAATAAAGTTAGTGCAACACAAGTGCCAACTCAGAAAGGAGACAGTGGAGAAGAGAATCATGGTGAGATTGCACTGACACAACCATTCCAAGGTTTACAGGGTGCAAGGACATGGAGTATAAATCACAGGGTCCCCAAGCTAACCAGAAACTACACCAAGGTCACCACCACCAAAACAGTAACTGACGTCACCACTGAGAGGGTGTCCTATGTATACAACCCTGTATACCGCCACAATGGTGTTTTGGCTACTATCATGGAGAAAGTTAAGAAAGTCCTTGACACCATGTACAATCCTTACATGAGTGATAATAAATGGCAAGATGACAACAAGGAGCCACAATACTATCAGACCACTAATGGGTAGCAGGTGCTCAAAAAGGTCACAGCCTTCTACAACAAGGTGCATATGCCCTGCGTTGTGGCTGAGCCCGTGGATCCACTTCCCAACGCCAAAAAGCCAAATTACCATATCATCCCCAACGCCACCTGCAAGACCTTTATCAGGCTCATTAAGGAGACACAGGACTACAAGAAGTCCACAGCAATTTTTGGTATTACAGAAAAATGGTGCAATACACCATCTCAAAAACGCCATATCAAAAAAATTGAGATGGCCTTGGGATTTACATCAGCAAAATTTAAAAAAAACTTAATAAAAATTATTAAATAGTTTTTTTTCACATATTGGTTTCTAATACAGCATCTCAAAAAACTGCATTACAAAAATAATATCTCAAATCAAAATAAAAAGAGTGTTATCCAAATAAGATTTTTTGAGTATAAAAACACTTAATAAATACCCTAAAATACGCCATCACAAAAAACTGCATCACAAAAACGCTATCTCAAATCAAAATAAAAAGTCTGTTATCAAAATAAGGTTACCAAAACTTAGTGAATTCAACTACAGAACTACCCATCTTTAAGCGCCACCTTAAAAAAACAAAAAGAACAGCAGCACCAACTTGTAAAAGTCTTGGACGCCGCTGTGCTGCCTTGCAAACATCTTTAATCCTGCGGCGGCGCAAGATTTAAATCCCCAACATACAAACTCCTCTAATCAATATTATTTCTTTAAGCACCAAATTTGAAGATAACTACAATAATTAAAACTTAATATAATAAAAATAAGAACTAAAAAATAATAGAAAAGATAAAAAAGAGGATAAGCAATAGCAAGTTTATTGCAAGAAAAGGAAAAGGCAGGCTCAGTGGGATTAGTCCCTTATGTTGCAGGCGCCTCCACACTGCTGAGCAGAAGACGTGGCGGGAGGAGAGGCCTGACAATTGGTGGGGCAGGGATGCTTGGCAGGGCGCTGAATAGTGATCACTGGGCACTCATGGGTGGGGATTGTATAGCGGTTGTTGTCCAGGCGCTGGCGCACATGGGCAGGATCACTAGCATTTTGGGCTCAGGCCAACTGGGAGTTGCGCAACATAGAAGACCAGTTGCACAAGGGAAGTTGGATCTGACTAAATGGCACCAAACGGCCCCAGCCACCACAAGTGGAGAACACAGCACCTATGATGAAGCAGTCCATCAACACATCTTCCATGTAGGAATAGGATAGGGATAAGGGGATGCGGAGCTGGTAAGCCAGGGAGTGGTAATGCTCCAAGCAACAACCAGTGTACCCGGGCTGGCAACTCTCAGGAGGATACCACATGAAGTGGCAAGTTGCAGCAGCCAAAGGAAGGTAAAGGGAAGCATTGTCAGTGGTAACGGCTTGGAAATACACCTTAAATGTGATGGAGAAGCAACAGTTGGTATTGGCTTGGATGGGCAAGTCCAAGGTTTGATGAAAGGAGGGGTCAGCAGCAAGCTAAAGAGCCCAATCCCAAGCTACCTCTTCAATATACTCATTACAGATGGCAATGATATGAGTGTGTTGGGCAGAGATCTCACTGGGAAGCAAGGTAGCTGACTGCAGCCCTAGACACACCTTGGCGGCCAAACAGGAGGCATTGTAGCGGCTGTGGTATAACTCCCCTGCCCAAATAGGGGTCATCACATCCTCATCAGAATGCATTGCCTGTACAACGCTGTACATTGTCTCCTCATGGTGGTAGATCCCAAACTTGCTAAGAAGGTCAGGTAGTCCACCACCACATTGTTGGAGTTGCAGCAGGCGCAGAGCATGGCAGATGGGGTAGGGGGAGGCGCGCCAGTAGAAGGAAGGTGTTGAGGAAAAGGGTGCTGAGCACCAGAAGGATTGCTACTGGGAGGCGCACTGCTGACAGGAAGAGGCTCCTCAAACATGGAGTCCTCATCAGGGAAATCTCCAGCGCTGGAGTTTGGCGCAGTACTACGCTCAGAGCCAGCCACAGTGGTTGCGCAGTCCTGTTCGCAAAACTGAAAGTCACTAGGCCAGAGTCAATTCAAGAAACCGATACAAACTGAGCGCAGCATTTTTCAAAAAGCGCGCTGCTCCGCTTTGTCCATTGAAGCCATCATTTTGTTGTAGGCTTGGCGCATGTTGCTGTTGTTGTTGGTGTTGGTTGAGTTCATCTTGGAAAGAAAGAAAGTATTGTTTGGTCAAGTGGGAAAATATGTTGGAAATTTTGACCAAGCAATTATGCCAATTATGACAGAGATCACAGATTAGGATTACAGCAGCCAACTCCATAAATTATCAGTAAAAAATCAATGATGCCAATCATGACAGAGATCACGGATTAGGATTACAGCAGCCAACTCCATAAATTAGCAGTAAAAAATCAATGATGCCAATCATGACAGAGCTCACAGAATAGAATTACTAAAACCTCATTATCATAAATTTATAATATAAAATTTATATATATTCAATTGGCAGTAGATTTTGGATCATTACTGCAGAATACCCAATGACATGCGCTGCTGCGCTGTCTCTGTCATACATAAAGCGCCACCACACCACCCAAAAAAAGCTCCAGGTGCTGCGCCGCTGCCTTGCAAATATTTTAGATGCCATGGCACCACTTTACTTTTACATCAAGCTCCGCCGTGGCGCTATTTTTGAATCCTCAAAATGTTAATCTAATTATTAATCATATTTCTAAGCACTAGTCTCAATAGGATAATCAAAAAAAGATATTTTGGATCAGTAGTAGATTTATAATTGTTATGACAAAATCCAAACCACTGAAAAGCAGAGCCACAGCAACTAAAATATTTGCAAGGCGGCACCTGGAATAATTCTCAGTTGGCGCTGCAGCGCCTAGTACCTTATCCAGTTGGTGCCGCAGCGCTTAGACTTTAATCAAAACAGCGCGGCAGCACTATCTTTGATTTTGTTTATCTATACAATCATACTTTTATGTGATAAATCCAAGCCATTTACTTTTTAATTGGGAATAAAGTATGGTATTAATTTAAGACTCAAATAATAAATCAACCTAAATTAGCGCCACTTTTATAGAACTACCCCCTATAATACAGCCATTCAAAAAACCATGTTTAATATGCTAGCCCTATTCCTTATCATAGTGTGAACTTTGCTATTTGGGTTTCAACAATACAATGTTTTACTAGTGATTTTATATAGTAATTAGGGTGTTTCAGTTGTCCCAAAATATGCCCATTACATAATCTACTAAGCTTCTAAGCGTCCAATAGGAGTGGCGCCCACCAATGTGGCACTAAGAATTAACCTGTTTTAACATATGGTGTCATAGGACGCTATAAAGAGCACACCATCACTAATTGACTGTTTCCACTTTTAAAAAGTACAATTCAGTGCCAAATCTCACTTAAATAAAGAATGTAAGAAACCATCTGAAACTTTGCATATATATTTTTTGATCTCTTCTAAACAACTGGGTAATTTTTAATTCCCAGTTGTATAAGCTAGTTTTAAAATATTCAAGCTTTACTCTTTGGCCTGGTTGAGGTAGCTCCACCAAAGATTTATTAATTTAATATAAAAAATGGTCAAAACCCCTATGTTTTTGAGCTACAGCACCTCAATTCTGTCATCTTGAAAATGCCATTTCACTTTTAAGTTTTCAGTCAAAACTCACAGTTTTGCATACTTGGGCTACTAATAAAATTTTAATTTTTACATAATAAAAAACATAATAATTTTGATGGTATATAATTTAGAGTTTCTCTACAATTCCATGTAAAAATATTGACTTTTTTTATATTTAGCACATTCTCATTTTTCTCTTTAAAAATTGTCCCCAAATTTGAACTTTTCTGACACAAATTCACTCTTAGATGCCTCCCAAGCCTACCACCAACGCTACCCCCAAGGCTCTTAAGAGCACAGCCGCTCCTGCTCAGGAAAGAAAGACCAAGGATACCCTCTCCAAGCAGCTCCTAAAGAAAAAATGCCTGCCAAGACCCCCACGCCTTCCCCTGAGGCTGAGGCTGATAGCCCCATCCCTCCCCACTCTCCCTTTGTCTACTCCCCCTCTGATCCCCAGGGGGAGCACGTCCACTCTAATAATGAAGATGAGAATGAGAGAGTCTCTGAAATGACTCTGGTGACCATGGTTCCGCAGCCTCAGAGGAGGAGCCCATCCTAGAGTGGGACTTACATGCAGTTTCCAATATCTGCAACATCAACAGGCAATTTAAAGTTCCAGCTGTTTTCACTGACTTGTTTTCCATTATCACCAAGAAGGGGGGTGCTGGCTTTGTCAAGGACGGCTTTCTTTTCAACTTCAATGACCAGAGAAAAAATATGGTGCACCATCACTACCTGTGTGATAGTCCAGGCTTCCCCGCACAATTAACTACAATTGGGTTTACCCAAGTCAAGGAGCTCACCATTGAGCATGACTTTTTGGGCTCTGATAAGATCCTCTACTATCTTATGCTCTGGTACTTTTGCCAAGCCATTCCTTTCAACAAGGACTTGACTTCAACTGAGCTGGTAACACATGCTCTCTTTTACCTGAATGAGGATCAGAGAGAGGAGGTTTGAGAAAAGACCAGACTCCAACGGTATATGACTGATCAACGGTCAATTGATGCCAATATTGGTGTCAGCGCTAGAAGCATCAATGAGCTTGTACTTTTGGAATTCCAGAAGACTACCATGCTTGGAAAGCCTTTTCTGCTACACAACAATGGGCAAGGTTCACCAAACTGTATTTTGTGCTTTTTAACATAAGAGGATCTTGTACGCCTTCTAAAGTGTGATACCTAGTTTGCCAATGGGACTTTTACCTCTTGTCTAAAGCTATTTTACCAGCTTCGGGATATCCATGGTCAGGTCAATGAATAAACCATCACCTTTGTCTTCTTTTCTCTCCCTAATAAAAAGGAGGAGACTTAAATTCACGCATTGGATATACTCAAGCAAAAACTGGATGACATCTTGCCCATGCTTGAAGAAGAGCCAACTGAGAAAAGGGGGCACAAGAAGAAGAAGGTCAGCCAAGAGGCCACCCAGGAGCAACATGCCAAAACCAAAAAGGTACCAGAGTCCTTTCCCTATCATTCAAATCTGATGGTTGACTTTGAGGCTGCACAGGTCAACACCTTTATCAAGGTATTTAGGAGCAGGCCCCAAGGCTGCTTCTTTCACTACCGTCAGGCTCTGCGCAAGAACCTGACAAAAAAACCCATCCCTCAATAAGCTGGTATTTAAATATGGCAAAAAGGAGGCCATAAAGATCTTTAATTGCTTTGCTGCTCTAGCCATGGTCAGAAAGAAAGAGGTTAACCTTTTTTACAACAAGCTTCTCAACAATATTTACATTATTGAGCACCAAAAAGATTTTACTCTCTTTATCCAGTACTTTGAGCACCAGTGATTGGGTGTATTTCAGGCAAATTGCTGCATCTGCAAGGGGGTGGTTTAATTAATTGGAACTGCTATAGGTAGGTTAAAGAAGGCGTCACCAATACCACCTCATCACTTGAAGGTTGGCACAACCAATTTTCCCGCCTGGTTAAGGTAAAAAAGCCCATGTTTAATGTGATCATCAACAAGCTGAAGATTCAGCATGCTCACAGTGACCAGATATACTCCCAGGCCATCAAAGGCAAAGCTGATGTATCCAAGCATGATGGCCAGCAGGTCAAGTTTGCAAGTGTTACTAAGAAATTTTTGGTCTATTACACCAGAGAAGGCTGCCTTACCCATCTCTAAGGTATTGTCACAGCCATTGGATCTAATGTATAATCCACTTTCTTTAAAAATAAATTTCTTTCCTAAATATTTGATTTTAACTTTATTTTTAGTATATAAATGTTTAATATAGTATTAAAATTTAATATGAAAATATCACTGTTTTAGGATGTGTTGACTTTGGAGCTTTGCACACTATAGTTGGTATTAGCTGAACCCACATTTTCATTGCAGATTTAAATCCTTGGATGATTTTGAGTCTATCTGTATGCTTTTTTTGAAGCCTTTAATATTTATATATATATACTTAATATAGGGTTAAAATTTAATACAAAAATATCACCCTTTTAGGATGTGTTGACTTTGGAGCTTTGCGCATTATAGTTGGTATTAGCTGACCCCACATTTTTATTGCAGATTTGGAATTCTTGGATGATTTTGAGTCTTTTAAATATATTTTTTATAGTTTTTAAATGTTTTTGGGCTTTTATTACTATTTTAAGTTACTGTAAATTCAGAACCTGAATGTAAAAATGCAGGATTGTCAAATCCTTGGTCAAAAATTTGAATCACTTTTGCAGGATGGCCTTTTTTAATTAAATTGAATTCTTTGTATTTTTATTTGAATATTTGAAAATGCGGGAACTCATAGACACTTTGCAAATTTCAAGTCAAACTGCATATTTGCAATAGAAAAAATGAATAAACTGGAATCAGTTTTGAAGCGTTCAAATCCATCAACCATTTTCATTAAGTTTGCTATGTTTTTTGAAATTGTGGGATTGTCAAATCCAAGAACCAAATTTCAAATCACTTTTGAATGCCACTAGTAACCTCAGATATTAATTGCGGGAACTGGAATCCAAATTTAATATACAGTAAGCACACTAGGAAACACCAACCCAAATAAAGAAGCTCCATTCTGGATAAAATCAGATGAAAAAATTCAATCTTAATACCATGTTTAAACATAAAAAGTGATTAAACTTTAGAATCATCCAAAACTGGAAATGATACAATATTATACACTTCAAATTACAGATATAGAAATTCTGTTACTATTCAAGGGTAACTCAATAGAAAATAACTACCCACAACTAAACTAATAAATCCAAATAAATACATATTTAATCTAAAATTTATTTTTATTTTATTTTTATGGACTGTCAATTGCATTCCCAACCAGCTCCTGCACCAGCCTGCGGGGCAGCACGTCAACAAGGGCATCCCCTAGGGTCCAAGAACAAACCCAGAACCCAACTCAAGGGGAGTCATGTCAATACACAGGCCTCCCAAGGTGTCAGCTCCAGCCAACCACCTCCCACATACCAAGCCAGAACTACCAGCTTGAATCCCAGGCAGAAGCCACTTTCAAGGCCTGCTACCAAAGTCTCCTACACCAGGGTCACTGGGAACACTGAGGTTACTTACACCTCCACTGTTTACCCAGTTGTCACTCAGTCCCGCACTCTTGACCCAATAGTTGCTACTTCCTGCCCCCACGTTTTTGATACCTCCTATCAGCCATTGGCCACCACTGAGGAACCATCTGCGCCTATTGTGTATTCAACCATTGACAGCGCCACTGCAAGAAAGCGTGATCCCACCTTCTACACAAAGGTCCCTGTCCCCTGTGTTGAGCCTGGTAACCAGGATGCCGTGATACCTGCCAAGGGACAGCGTTGGTTGACGGATAGTGAGCGTGAATCTCTCCTCAACTGCTTGAATGGGGGAATGGCGGTTTGGGATATTGCGTCCTGATTTGGTGTCACAGCCAGATACATTGCCAACATCACCAACAAGTATGGCAATACCAGGCAAATTGCCAAATCCACCAAGGCAAAAAGACAGCCCAAACTCCTTCAGCCTATTCACATTGACGCAATCAAGCAGTGGGTAGCCAAGGATTGCCACCTGGACACACTTGCTGTCCAATCAATGCTTGCCACAGAGTTTGGGCTTTCTTTTTCCAAAACCCTTGTATACAAAACAATGGTTGATTTGGGCTTCTCCTGGAAAGTACTGGGAGTTTTTCCGTATAATAGGAACAGTGAAAAGACCATTGAGGATTGACACATTTATGCCAAGACATATCTGGCACTAAAGAAGACTGGGAATGTCCAGTTCTTCTACATTGACAAATTGTTGTTTTCCTCCTCACTCAGGTCTAGGCATGGGTGGGTCAAGAAGGGGTCCAAGGATGGCGTAGACCATTATGCAGCTGTCTGTTCCCAGACCTATTCAATGGTTGCGCTTTTTGGTCCTCATGGGTTGGATCAATATCAGATGATCAAGGGTTCCCATAATAGCAGGACCTTTCTCAATTTTCTCCAAGGCATCAAGGAGTACCTTTGGATAAATTACAGTGGCACAGCCAACATTGTTGTGCTTGATAATGTAAGGCTCCACAATGTGGATTTGGTTGTGTCAGAGTTCCCACCAATAGATAAAAATAGCCATTCAGCCAGCCACCGCCTGGCTGACTGCCCAATGAGACTCCTCTTACTTCTGCCATATTCTCAATTTCTGAATTCAATTAAGAAGGTGTTTGGTTGGATCAAGAATAAGGTGAAACAAGGCCTCCCTCAGGACACTGAGAATCTCTTCAACATTCTTGAGATCAGCTAATTTGCAATGCCACCCAATGTGGTGGCGGCTTTCTATGAGCACTCAGAATCCTTCCTCCTAAAAGCCCTGGCCTCTGAGCCAATCAGATAAATGGGCGCTCTGGGTTTTATTTGTTTTTATTTTAATTTAGTTTGTTTTTATTAGGACTCAAAATGATTATTTATATACAATGACTTGATGTTGAATTGTATTATAGACATATAAAAATACATACAAAAGTTAGGTAAAATTAATTATACTAGGTAAGATGGATATATTTTTATTATAATGCACTGAATATTATTTTTGCTCTTGCACTAACAAATAAATAAATTAAAAAAGATAGAAATAAATTAGTTTATTTAAATAATTGTGAATCCTTGATAGTACTTTGGCTTTTCTAAGTCACAAATTGGACCTTGCAGGTCATCATCTGATCCTTGTTATTTCAGTGCCACTATAGCCACACAACTGGAAACTAATGATTTTCATATATTACTTACTAATTAGTACTTAGGATGCAGGTCAAGCATATTGAATATGTTTTATCAAATCATATTTCAAGGGAAAGGTAATTCAAGTCCTAAACAATCATTTGTTTAGAATATAAGTGGAGCAGGCCGCATGGTGCGGATAAATTCAATTCTCATTGTTTGTTTATGTAATAAATGAACCTGTACTTGACGCGCTGATAAATAAACAAATTTATAAATCATATTTTATTATTACACATGTTCACTTTATAAAACTGTCCCTTTATTAGTATCAACTTAATTATTTATTACTATTATAATTTAAAAATTAAAATACTGTAGTTTTAAAAGCTATGGCAACAAGCAAAAATACTTCAGATTTAAACAAAATGATATCAGATTCAAACAAAATCCAAGTTGCGCGAGATTCAGGATTCAATTAATATATAAAATTTCAGTTAATAAATGATCTGTCAAACCAAAAACAAAGTTTCACTAACCCATTATACAAAATTAAAGCAAACATCAAGCGGTGTAGTTCAAACCACAAACAAAATGAACTGACACAACAAGTGAAATGGATGGATGCTATTCCAGAGTAAATTAAATCCAATCAGGATTCATATGAGGCACTAATAGAAGGACTAAAGTGAAACAAAACTTGAGCAATATAGAAGCAAGATTACACAAGCACAGAAAAAAATGAACTCACACAATATGTGTAGTATGAGCAGCCTAAAATAGAAAAATAACAGTTTAACAGCCAATCAACAGCTATCCAATTTAGGAAAAGAGGCATTTTATCCATTTTCATGGCTCCAGATTTGTATGAAAAGGTTTTGAGAGCCTTGCAAATATGGACTCGAGATTACAATAAAAATAAACCATTAAATTTTAAAATTTCTACTTTTAGTCATTTTATCCTAGGTTTTTTATAATGGTTTTTAATAACAACATCTTCAACTGCTCCAGCAGCCAAGCCAGCTTCAATGGAGGCAAAGCTCAGAACGTGGAGGCACCCGTTTACACCCAAGCCTTTGAGGCGGGTAATGAAGAAGCTGACCTGTTACTGTCCCCTGACCTATATGACTTTGACTTGTTTGAGAGTCACTTAGTGTCTAGCTCTGCCCTTGCTCCCACACCTACCCCTGCCCATCAACCAACCAATCAGGATGGCAACCTTGATTTAGAACAACTTCCTGCCACTGCCCAACCTGCCCCCCCTCAGCCAATCAGGCTTCAGCTCCCACCGCCCAGCACCCCAAACGCAGAATAATCACTGCCCAAATTCTTCAGGAAATTGTGGCACTCAACCTGCAGGGTTTGTCCTGGGATCAGATAGCCAGCCAATTAAAATTCACCCAAGCCACAATAATGTGGGAATTCAACAACCTAATAAACAAGGGGAATCTAATTGGGACAGCCAAGAAGCCAAAGAAGGCCCCAGAGTCCCAGATTAGCAAGACCTACCCAATCATACTTGACCTCCTTCAGTGGGACCCCAAGCTTCCCTTGACCCAGGTCTGGAAGAAACTTGTGCACCATGGCATTAGGGTTTCTGAGCGCATGGTGCAGCTCTGGATGTATGGAAAGGTGGCTTCAGTCTGGGTGCTTACAAATGTTGCTGGCAACCAACAGGATGGCGCTGAGGATTCCCTGTATGACACCGCCATCAAATTAACCCTGGTCCAATGCTTGACTAGCCTGTCAGATGATGTCATGTTTGTCTTGTATTATAAGCTATCAATAGTTTTTGACAATTTTGGTGAGCAAGGAAAAGCCACTGCCAAGAATAGAAGAAAGAAGGTCAAGAAGGGAACTTTCATTGGTGCATTTCTGGCTGTTTCAGCCAAGGGTTTTGTCTACTATCAGACAAACCCTGATTTCATCAATGGCTACTCATACAGCCACATCCTTGGTGGATTACTTGACTCCTGGGATGGCTTGAATTCCAAGTACCAGGTTTTCTTGAGCCACCAGATGGAGGGTAGCTCCACTGCCATTGAGGCCATTCAGGGACGCGGGAACTAGGCCTCAGTCTACCCTGCCAGTCACGCAGACATCCATCTGGCTGAGGTTGTATTCTTCAACATCAAAGACATAGTACAGGAGCGCCGCCCTCAGGCTCTCAATGACCTCTATCTTGGGGTCCTTGACCACAATTCTCTCTTTGATCACCAAATGGTGGCTGAATTGTTTGCACAAATGGTTTTCCATGTGAACATGGGCAACTAATCACATAAGGATAAGTGCCTCCCACCTTGGGCCACTGCCACCTACCAGCCCATCCAGCCAATGACTGATGAGGAATACAACAAGTGTTATATGGCAGCCATCATGCAAAATCCCCCTGCCTCCACCCCCGCCACCAACACCCCTAACCCGCAAGCCCAACCCACCCAATCCCAGACCCCCCAGGCCAGCACCGCCTCTACATCTTCCTTCCCACGCCATTCTGCCTACTAGGCATCACTCTTCCCCGCCCCAATAAACCCCTGTCACCAAACATTTTCTATTTATTTTATATTTTTTTGAATTTCAATTGTTCATGTTCTCTTTGTTTATAGTTGGTTTTATTCTTTATGTTCAGCTTATTTCTATAAAATTATATATTCACTATGTCGTGTATCTAGATCCTGAACACAGTTATTTTTAGCACCCAAACACATCCCCCTGTGAAAATATTAACAACAATTTGGTGATCAACTGAATTTAAATTAGAAAATTATAGTGTTAACTGTTTTTAGATAAAGTTGTTACTGATCCAAATTCAAAACCTTAATGATAAACTTTAAGCCAATCAGGAGCCAAATGATAAAGGGATTGTTGTGACATAAAGGGTCATTCAATAATTCTTTGATGCATGTGCGCTAATTAATACAATTGGCTGGATGTTTTGCCATTGTATGCCAATGCCACTGTGGCAAGTTGTTGATGGACTAGTGCCCAATCAGCTGCTGGGTTAGCACTAGTCCATCAACAACTTGCCACAGCAACAATGACGTACAATGGAAAACATCCAGTCAATCATATTAATTAGCGCACATGCATCAAAGAATTATTGAATGATCCTTTATGTCACAACAATCACTTTATCACTTGGCTCCTGATTGGCTTAAAGTTTATCATTAAGGTTTTGAATTTGGATCAGTAACAAATTTATCTAAAAACAGTTAACACTATAATTTTCTAATTTAAATTTAGCTGATCATCAAACTGTTGTTACTATTTTCATAAGGGGCTATGTCAAGCGCCAAAAATAATATGGTAATCAAGGAAGCAATGCCAACACAAAGCAAACAACACATATCAAGATGAGCGTAAAACATATACACAATGGGTAAAAAGATGGGATAATGTAGTAAATGGGAAAACAAAAAGGAATAAACAAAGAGGCATCAGTATCAAAATAATACAGAATTTATTGGGGCAAAAGATATAAAAACATATGGAAAGGTTAGTAAAAAATCAATGAGATAATTGGAAAAGCTTCTGAAGGACCTCAACTTGGCAATTGCCAAAATAAAGGACATTGACTGCAAGGTCAAAGCAAAGGTGAAGTCCAACGTCCTCACTGGGGACAAAATTGACAAGGTGTCTGAAAAGGCACTAATGTCAAAAATGCCTGAAACCCCAGAGCAGACAATCAAGCGCTTACTAAATATTCAAAAACTGTGGTCAAGGGGCTCCAGTTCAAGACATACAATCTTTCTGCGCCGTCTGTCTGGGTTGATGACCCGGAGATGTATGCCCACCTCAAACCTGCCAAGCGTGCCAGGGCAGAGGATACCAAATTGCCCGCACAACTGCTTACGCTGAGAATGGCAAAGCCGGCTGAAGCCGTCAACAAGGAAGAAACCCAAGAAGGTAACCTAAAAAATTATAATTAATAAAAATTCTTAAATACTTACCTTTTTTTAGAAGATGTTGATGGTGAACTCCTCTGGGTCCTGGTTCCTTTTGTCCCCCCACCTTCTACTCCAACTATGCCACTCATGTGGCCAAACAGCTTTTCCTGTCCCCCCTGTCTTGCAGGAGCTTGAAGACAGGATTCATGGTACATTCCCAATGTCCAGGGAGGCATTGGCTGGGCTTTTGCATGGTGAGGGGGCATCTGAGTGGGCAGTTACTGCCTACAAGGATGCCCAACTGGTCTGCCTGGACCCAGTTAACCTCAGTGGAGTTTACTGTGTAAACTCCATTGAGCTTGTTTTGGACGTCCTGGCAACGCTCCCATTCAAGAATATACCAGAGATGGGCTGGGCTCATGCGGCTGCTTGCTTCTGCTTCCTGGTGGAGCATACCATCTCTTACCTGTTGGAGAACTTTGGGTGCACAGTGTCAAAATTGGCTGTTGCAGACACAACAGCCGTAAAGAAGACAAAAATCCTCCTGGCGGACTTCAGGCTGGCCTGGAGCGCCAACAAGACGGGGGTCCCAGCAGCTATGGAGCTGACCTTCTGCCAAAACCAAGCACAAGAAGAAGATTAGCGCTGTATACAACAAATTGTGCAAGTTTACAGAAGCCTTTGCTGGACAAAGGCTTCACCTTGTTGTTTACCTTGGTTATCTTTTCTTCTTTGGGATGAGCGCCAGTGTAGAGGACCTAGACAGGGTCCTTCTTGGGGTTAACAAGGCCAGGCTCTCACTGGACGGGAAGAAGGTCCCCCCTGGGTACAACTTGGTGGATCACGTCATCCAGGACGCCCTGGTCCTGGCTGGCATCTTTGGGTTTGCAGCCCTGCCAGAAAAGCTGCTCCTCCATTCCCACCTCACCATCCTTCCTTTTACCAGCAGGCACAAATACTTTAATACAGGTGTATCCACCGTCCACGGTGTGGCGGTGGAGGTTGTGCCCCACCTCCATTGCGGGGTGGGTACATACCACCAAACCCATTACAGGCGCACTTAATTTTTCTCTATATCAATAAATATATTTATACTCTACTATATTTTTATATTATAAATAATTTTTCAAATAATATTTTAGCAAACAAGATTTGCAAAATATATTGCAGAAACTGTTTTCATAAAAGCATAAAATTATACATTAATAAAATAAATTCTAACTTGTACAATTTACGTTTAATTTTTATAAGTCTATTTTATATTTATTTGACAAAAGTGATTTAAATCTATTTGCGTAATCCAGTATCAAGCGTTTGGGATTACCTCAGATGGCATAATAAAATAATATATAATAAAATAAATAAATTACTTACATCTATTGATGGATCTTCTGAATGTGATTGCGGGCGTGGAAAGATCTAAATATAAAATGATAATTAATAAATCTTGAATAGTAAATAAGAGAATATAAAAAAATTGGACACACTAAGCCTTTAATTGATTGGCTGTCTGGCTAGGCACACGGGGATGAACAAATCAGCGTGGCCATAGAATTTGGCCACAGTCTCAGCTGGGAGGGTATGGATCCCGGCCTGCAGCAAATCAAACAGGTCCTCGGTCCCTGTTGGGGTTCCTTGCTTGACAACTTGCTTGAGCCACCCAAAGACTTCCTCAATGGGATTTAGGAAGGGCAAATAGGCAGGGAGGAAGAGAAGGCGCAAATTTGCTGTGGCCAATTGCTGGGGGCCCACTGCAATGCTGGTGTCAATTCATTGGAAATTCTTCAAGAATATCTGCCACCTTGTGGAGACCAACATTGTCCAGCACAATTACGTTGGTGAAGCCCAGGCTTGTGCGCCTAAGGTGCTCCTGGGCCAATTGGAGAAATGATAGGAAGGTCCGGCTATTGTGGGAGCCTAGTATCATTTGGTACAGCTTGACCCCCTTTGGACCAAGGAGAGCCACCATTGAGTATGCTGTGGCGCAGACTGCAGCACGCCAAGCCATCCCGTCATTGGAGCCTTTGGGGACATACCCATACTCATTGTGCATTGACGAGGCAAATGCTGATTTGTCAATATAATAGAATTTCACTGTCCCCTTGGCTTTGAGGGCAGTGTACGCCTCAGTGTAATTTTTCTGGGTCTCAATATTGGCTGGGCTGTTCCAATTGTAGGGGGATACCCCAAGCTTTTTCCAGGAAAAGCGCATTCCTTTGACCAAATGATAATAGAAGGAAATTGAGGCCTTGATCCCAAAAGCAGACTTGACCATGGCCTGTATATTTGCCAGTTCAAGATGGCAATCTTGGGTTATCCACTGGCGGATTGCCCATTTGTGCTCCTTGGTGAGCATGGTTGAAACACGCAAGGATTTCTCCGCGGCAAGGACTCGGCCAGTATCAATGAACTTGTTGAAGGTCTTTGAGGCGTACTTGGGATCCACCCCAACAAGGGCCACAGCTGCCTTGTAATCACCAGATTCCTGCATGAGCTGGAGAAGGATGATGCACTTAATGTCAGGAATGCGCTTGTGAGCGGGCTTTTTAGCGGCAGGGATTGGCTTGTTGGCGTTGGGCACAACACAGGGCATGGGCACCTTGGTGTAAAACGCAGCAACTTTCTTTAACACCAGCTGTCCCTCATT
Source organism: Entomophthora muscae (assembly GCA_014839935.2). Lineage (NCBI taxonomy): Eukaryota > Fungi > Entomophthoromycota > Entomophthoromycetes > Entomophthorales > Entomophthoraceae > Entomophthora > Entomophthora muscae. Next base: position 138,752 of record QTSX02000127.1, read on the forward strand.
GGTTTAGTAGAACTGGGGCTCCTTGTCCTCCTCCTGATTGCCATCACTGGTGTAGGGCTTGTAGCTAGTATCAAGTACAGGCTTTACCTTCTCCAGCATGGCTGACAGGACCAACTCTTGCCGGTACACAACATCAAACACATACAAAGTAAGTTCTACCTCCTTGTTTCTAACTGTTTTGGTAGTGGTGACTTTGGTGGGCTTCTGGGTCAGCTTTGGGACCCAAGGGTTAATGCTCCACACCCTAGCAGCTTGTGCTCCTTGAACCAGCTGTGTCAGTGCAGCGCCACTATGGAACTCTCCTCTCCCGCTTCCCTCCTGAGTAGGCACTTGTGTTGTACTAAGGCTATTCTTTGACCCGTGGGGGCAACCGCAACCGCAGCGCACAACAGGTGCAATGGTAGTCTGTTGCTATGTTCCTTCCATTTTGAGAATTTAATAAAATATTAAATAAAACTTAATAAAGTTACTCCCTATTTTTAATTTTTGCTTTTATCTGTTTATGGATGTTCAATTAATATTTTTTCCCACCCAATATCCCAATTATAGATTTTTTATTTCTTAGTTAGTTGTTTTTGGTTTTACCATACCCATTTTAGAATACCCAAAATAATTTCCACCCATTTTCCCATATTTTACGCCAAATTAAGCACCCAACACAATATTTTTAAAATTTTTGTTTCAGATCTTGTGTCTTATTTTAGATACCTTGGTATCATTCATGATTACAACCCATTGCACACATTGAGTGAGTGATTTTGTTTACATAGTGAGTTGCTATTGTGTTTTGTTTTTGAATTGAGTTTTGACACACCTTGCTTGGGTGTATTTTGTCACCAATTCACATAGTAAACATATGTACACCAAAAGTCAACTCACACCATTTTGTTTGTGAATCCATGTATTTTGGATTATATTTTGAATGGTTTTGCTTTGCGTGTGAGTACTTTGTTGCTGTGTTGACCCATTTTTCCCCTTAAAGCCAATAAACCCTGTTAACAGAGTTTATATTTTAACCTGAGAGTTGGATCTTGTTTAAATCTGAAATCATTTTGTTTAAATCTGAGGTGTTTTTGGTTGTTGCCACAGCTTTTAAAACTACTGTATTAAAAGTAAAATTATAATTATAAATCTTAAAATTTAAATATTAAGATTTAAATATTCAAAATTTAACTATTTTTATTAAATTGTGATTTATTTAATATTGAAATATTTGATATTAAAAATTTAAGTATTATGATATGTATTATTAAAATTTTAATATTAACTTTTAGATACCAAAATTTTAATATTTAAATATGCAATATTAAAATTCTTATAGTGAAATTTTCAATATTACATAGTTTAATATTAAAATTTTAGTATTAAAATATAAAAAGTTATAAAAAATAAAATTTAATTTACAAGGGGAATATATTTATTGGGGGGATGTTGATTGCAAAGGAAATGCATTTATTCTGGGAAATTATACCCCAAAATCAAATTTTCAGCTAATGCGTCTAATGGGACCCACATACTCTTCTGTACGTGGTGGACAACCCTGGATGCAATTGCTAGAGGGGTGGCGCCCTGTACCCCGGTGGTTGTTGATTGTTTGATAAAAGGAATGTGAGTGAGTGAATTGACTAGTAGGTTTTTTTGGGGGGGGTACATAGTACCTGTATAACGTTGCCATTGCAAATGAGTCATACAGGACGTGCTGGAATGTCCTATATCCCCGTGGTGTCTTCTGGTGGTCAAGGGCTACACAGCAAATATCCATTTGAATAGGTACATCCTCCAACTTTTTGATATTGGTTTTTAATATGCAGTGGAGTAGGATTCCCAGGTATACTGCGACATTGATTCTTTGCAAGTTATACTTTTCCAAAAATGCATAATTTTTTGAATGTTTGAACTAACCTATTTATATAAGACGTTTGGTTGAACTTGAAGAGGGTTCTGGGGGCGCCTGACTTGTATCAGCCCCCCAGGCCTTGGCAAACAATATTAATAAAGGTTTAAAATTATTCACAAGGACTGCATCCCCGACTTTATTTGACAGTGCCTTAAATACTTCATTAAAAATTGCAGTTTTCAAATATTTATTTCCTATTTGAAATTTGGTTTTTATTAAATTCTTTTCATATTTGTTGATGTGTGTGATGGGGAATCTTTGAATGCTTTTGTATATGTATTCATCAAAGTTTAATTTGATATCCCCACAAATTTCATTCATTTCTTTAAAGTTGATACTTGATCCTATTTCATATGCTTCCCTCAACCACAGCAAGCACCCCGCAGGTGGTAAATATTCCCTATTTTTAGCTTCACTACTTGAAAAATTAAACATATTCTGTTGAATTATTTTATTTATTTGGTTTTTATTTGTTTGTTTTACAGGGGCTACCAGTGACTGGTAACCCCCGTAAAACCAACTCAGCGTATAAGCTGCCACTTCTGCGACCTCATCCCCATTCCTGGTGATGACTAAAATAAATATAAGTAAAATATAAAAAAACTTACTAATTGTTTCCCCTGTGGCCCCCTCAGCCACAGGCGCCACTTTGGTGAACTTCATGAGCGTTGGCTGCTCTTCATTAATTTTCCTGAGCTTAATTTTTCTTATTTTTCTTGCAACTTGTGCTTCCTCTTGATTTTCATTTGATAAAATTTCTGTATTTTGTGAAGCGCTCCTGCTTCTTGCTTGTGTTTTGTTTTTGTCTACTTCCTTTTGATTGATTTCCTCTTCATTTGTGTTGATTTCCTTTGGAACTTTGTTTCATTCAATTAGTTTGATCTTATTATTTTCTTTGGCCCCCTGCCAGAACTCCCACAAATTGTAGGGTGCATTGTTCAACTTCAGACTTGATAGAATTGTTCCCTGGAGATTTAGTAATGCTTCTTTATTCTTTTTATCTAGTATATTTCCTAGTTTGTTCATAGCATTTTCTTTTGACTGAATTAGTGGCTGGCCCTTGTCACCCAGCTTTCCTGTCACTATTTCCCAATATTTCTATTTCAACAACTTTTTGGAGGGCTGACTCTAACTTGTTGATAAGGCTGTAGATAGTTGACATTTTGTTTGAATTCCATCAAAAAACTGGGTTTTTATAGTACTATCTTCAACACATACATATTTTTCATCATCATTAATAAATTAAAGACTTAAATATGAATATTGCATTAAAATATTGCAATTAGACGTCAACTCTTGATATTTTGATATTATGTGCATAGCTAAAAGCATTTTGTTTAATAAATGTCACTGTAAACTAGGCCTTTTTCATTGTAATTTATCTAAATGGACTGTGTTTATATTAGAGAGCCATTAACGCTTAGTACAAATATTGATACATAGTGCATTTTACAGCCTGTATATTTACCTATTGGTAATAATTCTATAAACTTTTTAGTTGGATTTTGCAAGGTAAATATGGTGTAATGTGTTAATAAATTACTGTTTATTAATCCATTACATTATTATTACCTTACAAAATCTTACTTAAAAGTTTACAGAATTATTACCAATAGATAACTATACAGGCTGTAAAATGCACTATGTATCAATATTTGTACTAAGCGTTAATGGCTCTATAATATAAACACAGTCCATTTAGATAAATTACAATGAAAAAGGCCTAGTTTACAGTGACATTTATTAAATAAAATGCTTTGAGTTATGCACATAATTTTTAAATATCAATAGTTGACAACTAATTGCAATATTTTAATGCAATATTTACGTTTATTGTCTTTAATTTATTAATGATGATGAAAAATATATATGCTCATAAATTTTAAGCTATTTGTAAAATGTACAACATTGTATTAATTATGGGAAATTTTGATAATGTAAAAAGAAAATATTATTAACTATGAATTAAAAGGAGATATCAATTTTAATAAGTTGTCACAAAGAAAAGACTTATTTACTAATCAAAGGACAGGAAGGGGAGGGAATGAGCAGAATGAACATTGCCTTCATCTGCGCCTGTGAAAAGGGCAGCATCAGAGATAGTGGGGAGGGAATGGGTGGTGGTTTGGGAGTCAGGGTTGGAAGGCAGGTGGCTTGATGGGGGGGGGAGGCAGGGTTTGTTGACTGGGAAGGGGCAGCAAGAGCTGATTGCTTCAATTGCTCAAATTCTTCTTCCATCACATATACTGGCTTGACAAAACAGATGGATTGGCGTGGGGGGAGACAGGGGTCCTTTCTGGACTTATAACTATCACTTGCATAGAAGATGATGAGATCAAATAAGTCCTGGACAGACGCAGAAGGGAAAAGCTCATTCCCCTTATCAATTTGGGTGCATAGTTTGTTGCAGGTGGCAGACTTTAAGCGCCTGAGGGCGGAACCAAAATTGTAGAGACATACATCTGCAAAATGCATGTCAGCGTAGTTGATGGAGTAGGACCAACAAGTATGCCCCGCAGCCCTGATTTCTTGGGTAGCCCATTCCTGCTGCTCCATCTCTGCACTCAGTACAACTGTGTGCACGGTGTTTTGTGTAGCCCAGTCCTCCAGCATGGCCTTGAGCTCTGTCTGGTAGGCATACCCATCTGCGGTGTTTGATATTGCTGAGTAATAATTGACACCCAATGGGGGAAACTGCCAATAAAACCCCAACAAAATGATTAAAATTGGGCCGCGCTTGTACACATCAGACTGAATACTCTTTTCTCCATAGTTTTGAATACTTGCAGATATCTTAGCATACAACAGAAAGATAACAACATTACGGGCCCTCATTGCCCTTCCTTTGATAAAATCAATAATAGTTGAATTGTAGGGATTGGTATCCACCAAAATGGGACCACTGAGAACTTGATTGGTCAAGATTCTAGCAGCAATCACAACTCCATGCATCCACAAATTCACCATTCTTTTGTTGGTGAAGATGCTGTGGAAACCCAACTGGAGACGTACCTGGACCAGGGGCATCTGCGGGTCACGTTACATAATGGCCATCATAAGGGGATGGGCTGTGTCACCTTTGGTCAAAGTACAGGCACCAGTTGGGGTCTCTTGGTAGGGGGCATAGTTGGCGTGGGCTCACAGGGTTGCAGCCACAGTGGACTTTGCAAACCCCATTGCAGCCGCAATTTCCCCAAGGGACATAAGCTTCCCTTGCTTTTCAACTATTTCAAGAACAATCTCCAAAGTGATTAATTTTCTTCTGTGTCTTGCAGGCTGATTGGCTGGGAGAGGGATGTGCCTATCTTGAGAACTGGTCAATGCCATCTGATTGGCTGTTTTGGGGTCCTGGGCTCTCTGGATAACCCCATGGCTCAAATGGCTGGTTCCAGATGCCATTGTTGATACAGGATTCGGGTTGGCAGCTGTCTGTGTGTGATGGGCAAACAGGGCCATGCTGGAAGTTGCAGGAGAAAGAACACACTCCTGGGTAGTGCTTGCAGAGGGGCCTGTAGGTTGGGAGTGGCCATAGAGGGAGGCTTCACTGTTAAGAGACCCAGCATAGCCCTGCATGATTTTGTCAAGGCCAGGGAACAGCTCATTGATTTGGTTGTTATTGAAAGAAGACATAATAATTTTTATTAAAAAATTTTAAACTCAAAAAGAGACGTGTATATTTTAGTCAATTTTATTGTTAAGTATGTTAAGTTGGTGAATAGTAGGATCTAAATTTTAGCTGTCCAAAATTGGAATAGGGTGATTTTTGAGAATGCCTATGATTCCTAAAAGAATCAGCACAAATCCACTCTAGATCCTTTGGCATCCTTTTTGAGACACCCATAAATTATATTTATTTCAAATTCCTTGCAATTATGATTTGAAACTTGGTTCTTGGATTTGACAATCCCGCAATTTTGATTTGTTAATTTTTACATGATATCTATGATCTGTTTGAAATACAGGAAATCTCAAATTGTACATTATAATACCACATTTCTGATTCATGTATCCCACATTTTTTTGCTGGGTTTTGTCTTTTGTTAGTTGAGTTATCTGCTCAAGAGAGTCAAAATTTGCCAATTTACATAAACCAAAAAAAGTCAAATTAAATTGTTAATTTTATTTAATATTTTAATTTTCACTCAGCTGAGTTGCCTGCAAATGTTATTTGAAATTTGGACCAGGAATTTGACAATCCTACATTTTTATGTTTAGGTTCTAAATTTACAGTATCTGGCACAGTTTAGACAGAAATCCAAGATAGGGTACAAGATGGTTCTTTCTAGATGGCGTTTTTGGACACATTTTTGAGATGGTGTCTTTCTAGATAGTGTCTTTCAAGATGGTGTATCCCACCAGAAATTTTTTTTCCCACAGGCTCTATAGTACATACCTGAAAATAGGTATTGTTCTCCTTTTGGAGAAATCCCAGCTCAAGCCAACCCTATTGGGCAAGGAGCACAAATGATTCATCTGTCAGTGGATCACCCAAAACTGCCATCTTGAACTGGAAAATATTCAGTCAATGATTGAGTCTATTTTTAGCATTGAGACCTTGGTTTCCACCTGCTATTGCGTCATGAAGAGTTAAGATTCTCATGGAAAAATTTGGGGGTTTTCCGTAGTATTGGAATAACCCAATCAACATCAAGTACTGTTATAAATATGCCAAGATGTTCACTGCTCTAAAGGAGAAAGGGATAGTCAAGTTCTACTACATTGACAAATCATCCTTTGTATTGTTCATGCACAATAAATATGGCTATGTGCCTAAAGGTGAAAAGGATGGAATGTCCCAGTGTGCAGCTGTTCATTATGTTTTCTCTTCAATAGTAGTGCTTCTTGGTCCCCTTGTTTTTAACTATACCAGATGATCAAGGGTTTACATAATAGCAATACATTTCTCAAGTTTCTCTAATTGGTTAAGGAGCACCTCTGAATAGCCAGTTTGGGTATCAGCAATGTTATTGTATTGGATAATGTTGGGCTCCACAAGGTGGCTTAAATTCTGAATGGGTTCCTAGTTCTTGAGCCTGGCATGGAAATTGACTCCCAACAATTGGCTACATTGCCTCTATGCCTGTTATTTCTTCCCACCTATTCCTCATTCATTAATCCAATTGAGGAGGTCTTTGGGTGGCTTAAGAGAGTTGCAAAGAAGGGGACACCATCTGGGCCAGATGATTTGTTCAATTTTCTTCAGATTGGTGACCATACTCTACCAGCTGAGACTGTGGCTAAATTCTATGGCCACACTGATTTGTTTCTCCCTGTGTGCCTCTCCAAGCAGCCAATCAATTAAAAGATTGGCAATTCTGGATATTTTTTGTATTTTATTTTTAATACTTGTTTTTATTTAGTTTAATTTGTATTGACATATTTTATGTAATTCCACTTGATATACTGTCTGGTATAATAAAAATTAACAAAGCAAAGAAGAATGCATGATGAATGAATGAATGAATAAATGTGTGAGAAAACATTTATTTTTTAATATTTTGTTGCAACTGAACCAATGAGGATTCAGTATTTGGAATTGGGGAAGACAACAGTCCAATAGAAAGGACAGAATAATAAGAATAAGGTGTCATTTATTGTAGAATATTGTGAGTAATATACTATATGGGAAAAACCACAAAGCTACAAGGGGGTGGCATAGTGGGAAGTTCCATGTAAGGTTTGGAGCCAAGGAATAACTTGTGCGGGAATCAGCAAGTCAAATTGGCAGCGCTCCTAATTAGGATGAAGTACCCACCATTTGATATTGCCATCAGATTAATCCATAACGTTAGATATGTCAAGGGGCAGCTCATCAAGCGCCCCCTGTGTATTGTAAGATATGTTAGCAGCCAAGTCTGGAAACTTGGTTGCAACAATTTGTTTTTATTTAGGTTAATTTTTATCAACTTAATTTCTGTAATTCTGCTTGATATGCTGTAAGGTATAATAAAAATTAACAAAGCATAGAAGAATCAATGAGTGAAAAGTTTAATATTATAATATATTTTTTAGATGAATGTTTAAAAATATTTTAGATTTTAAAAGTAGACATGTATAAAAGATTAAAATTTTGAATCTGATTTAATGAGATTTATTGGGATGTGATTGATGGAATTCTAGGACTCTTCTTTGAAATGAGCTGGAAATTTCTATTGCCAAAGCATATGTTGACATGGCTCCTGAACTATATAGCTCACAGCAGCTTGAGTATGGTAACACTGTGATACAATTGGACAAGATGATCTTTCTGGTAGAGCTTGCATTCCATATATTGTGGCAAGAATAACTGAGTCCTAAATAATGTGCTTTATTGAGCTGAACCCAGGCACAATCCTTTTTCCATCTAGTAGATGGTGAAATTTTTCCAGTTTAGTTATTATGTCAAATGTGTTGCAAGCTTCTGCTTTAATCCCCATCATTATAACAAGACCTAGGTAAACAATTAAGTGAAGTGTCAGCCCTGTAAAAAAGGCCAAGAACTCACAACATTTATTATATAAGGTACTTATTTTTAGTATCATAACTGTGCTGTTTTAGCAGAGTTACAAGGGGAAAAATATTTAAAAACTAGATAATAATTTTTATTGAGAGATAGGGATTATATGGCTATTGTGAATCAAGGATAACAGGAACATGATTGTGTTGATCACTTCAGTTAGATGGCAAAGGGGGTGGGCTTGATCCTTATAATTAGTCAAGCGCCAAAACAAGTCACCCACAGAGAGTGATCAGCTTTTGTTCATGTTATTGTATTTGGTAATTTGAGTTGTCTTCCTAACTTGGCTTCAGGTGAATGGATAATTGGGTCGTGGGTCACAAACCTGCTTACTCAGAATCTTGCTGGCGGGTTGGGCCTGCTGTTTCAACATTAGGGACATTGTTGCAAAGGTTTTTTCCATGGTTAGCAAGATGCCAGTCTTTTCAGAGCACCAGGAGGCCCCAAAGTCTCCAAGGACGCCCATGACGCAGGGCTTGACGGGTAGACAAACTATTGGTAAGATTGGCTACTTTTTCTTTAAGATTCTTTTAGGACATGTGATATTGTGTACTTGGGCGGGAAACAGAACCAACTTCTTCTTATCCTTTCTTAATTTTGGGTAAGTTTTGATATGGCATAGTGTTGAGGAAGTCTCAGATAAGCAGGACAAATAGCTTGCAGAATTTGGGGGGGGGCAGAACATACTGGTTGAGGTGGAGGTTAGGGGCTGCGGATAAAGCTGAGACCCACCATTTGAAGTCATCTTGCTTTGGTTGGAGTGCTTTAAGTTGTTCTGACTTCATAGGGTAATTTGTTTCTAATTTTTCTAACATTTCATATTTGAAAGCTGGTGTCAAAACCAGCTGACACCCAATATGAGAAGCATAGTTGCTATAAAAAGTCTTAGTCACATGTGGTTTCAGGAATTGTTGTTGTATGCCTTTGTGCTCACTTGTAAATAAAAAAAGTTAGTATAATATTTTTGTTTATTTATTTGTTATTTCTTTTTTATCTTCTTCTATATCTTACCAGTTTCCCCCTTGACAGGGGCTGCTTCACAGGTCTTCTCATTTGCAGGTTGCTAGTCATCTTCTGTTATTTTCTTTTTCTTTTTCTTTTTGATTTTTAGTTTTTAAAACATCTCTGGATCCTTTGCCCATGCCTCTGCAGTTGCAAACCCCTGTGTCTTGAACTGCAGGTTGACAAGAACATATTTCTGTAAATTTAGAGCCCAGTTGCCAGTTTTTCTGTTATATTTGGTTCCTTGCTTTTTAACACCTTCACTGTAAGTTTGTTCAGTTTTTTGCCTTCTAGCATCACCTCCTTGAGCTTGTTCTTTGCCTTTTGAGGTAGGCTACATCATCTCAAAAACAGCATGTTGAAAAACTCCTAAACAAATTTATTTCAAGAAGACATCTTTTTGCATTAGTACTGTCACAGCCAATACCAGAGTCTGGCTGAACTCCCACAGGGGAGGCAGGACAGGCCTGAAAGGCCATGTACACAATTGGTGCTATCCTGACAAGGTAATTCACAGCTGTATCCAAAGGATACCAACTTCCAGTATGGGGCATGACCTGATTGGCCAGCCCCAATACTGTGATGTAAACACACCCCAACTTGCTTAAGTCTTGGGCAGGAGGCACATTGAGCAGGGGGGAGCAAGAGGAATCTCCTTCATGGTAGGCGGAATGGACACTCTAGGGTGGCCAGTAGGAAGATCCAGGTGATGAGGGTGGAAGAACTCTAAGTAAAAGGCGCAAGGTGGCTTAACCAAAGTGATAGGAGCAGAGCCAGGAGGGAATGGATAGGCACAGTTGTATTGTGTAGTGGATTCACAAATAGATGCAAACAGAATAATTATATTGGTGCAAAAATTGATAATTCCTGCAAGAAAATAATGGGTCCTGGGCATAATGTTGTGTATTTTAAGATGTCAACAGTGAGGAAGGCTTTTTCTCCTCACTACTTATACTTACTGATGAATACTTAGCCTTTTGTGCCACCAGAGGCCTGGTGGCATAATTTTCAGTGATACTTGCAATTTGGCTAAGAAATTGCGCACTTGGACCTGGGGGTGAAAGGGCATTAGCTGGTATACTATTAACCTTGGTTTGGCTGCAGCATACCAAGGTGCCACAGCTATTATTAGAACCCACAAGCAATTGAGCATCCAATTGCGCAATCAAACAGTTGCCCTCCCAATTTACCATTTCCTGATAGCAAATGGACCCAAATTTGTGTTTAGACTTGATTCCAGGGTTTCATGGCATGTAAGCCTTGCAAACCCCAGGCCATTTGTGATCAGAAAGAGGGTTTTCCCCAGGAAAGCAGTTGGCAATGTTTTCCATGCTATTGATTGCTTTATCTCTAGGAAGGCTAGCTGATTGTCTAGGGCATTCTGGGCCCTGACAAGTACTTTTATATCACAAAAAAATAAAAATAAAAAACATTCAAAAATTCAATTATAAATTTATATTATAGTATTTTGAAAATATGGCATCTTGATTTTTTCATTGTATTTCAAATTGATTAAGCCTTATTTCATTAACTTTATTTACATATTAAAGCCCTTAGTGTGGGGTGTGTTTACAGCATCTCAATTTATGTCATTTATCACACACTAAAATAGGCAACTGCCATAATTAACTCATTCCACAAGTTGAATTACTGTATGCTGACATTCAGAATTAAAAGCACTCTAATGCTGACAGCATTGAAAATTCAGAATTAAGTTTTTATCTATACAGACTACTAAATGTTGACACTTTTTAATAAGCATAAATCTGTTTCCTGAACATTTTACTTAATAAAAATTAAGCTTCAATTTTTTGGGGTAATGTGACTATTTAGTTTTTAAAAAACCCTATAAAAATGATACATGAGAGTTGAAAAGGGTGATAAAATGCACGCTTATTTTATTTTACTATGAAATTAGCTATCTTTGCTATAAAATATTTTTTTCCACTTATAAAAAATCAAAAAATCCCTGTATACAAAAAAGTACTACATAAAAATTCACATTTTATGTAAGAATTTACTAACCAGAAACAGTAATATAAAATTATTTCTGTATTGAGAACTAAAAAATATATTCTTTACTAGTAAAATACCAACATAAGCCATATAATACAGTCTAAGGAATCAAACTGTTAATAAAAATTCATGATTTTTAAAAAACATGGTAAAATTTTCCAGATTATTTAGACTACCTATTTATATAAAAATATTATTCTGAAAAATCAGAACTATATATAAAATTAGACTATACTCAATAAATTTCATCAAAAACTAGACTTTGATCTCCTGGTTGCCATTAAGAACTGTGAAAATCTTCTTGATATATTTTTCAAATTATGAAAGCTTATATTTAGCCTTGACAACGTCCTTGATCTTCTCTTGGTATTGCTTCTCTTTGGTGTTTCTCTTCTTCTTGTATGGGCAGTGTGGTGAAATCAACCTTCTGTTGGTCAGCTACCTTACTAGTCAGGGATTATCAAGATATGTTGTTCAAAGACAACTGATGATCCGGATTGCTGGTGATCCATCTTGTATTAGAATTGATGTAGTTTTGTTGACAACAAACTACTGCTAACTGACATAAAGGTTAGTCAACTGAGTTATTGTACACCAATTAATGTTAGGGTCAATAAACTATTAATCCTAAACCCCCATGATTGGTTGGCTGATCCCTTCATCCCTCCCCACAATGACCTTCCACAGTTTTGATTTAATGTTGATCTTTTATCTCCCCCACAATCATTGTTGGTTATTACACAACTAACGTTACATGGTCAACTAGGTTTAAGTATATAAACCCCTTTCTTCTTCCTTTAATAAATATCATATATTACAATTACATAATCTAGCTACACTATCAATACTTTTATTTATAAGTTTATTCTCTTGAGAATAACACAAGACAACCTACAGCTATAATTCCAACAAGCTGACTCTAAGTCCCTCCTTGAGGATTTGCTATAGGCCTGCATCCTCTCTTACCTTCTTTCTGTCTTTTGCCTATTATCCTAGTCTGTTGCTTTGCCTAGTGGTTGAAAAATGCCTTAGCCTAATTGCAAGTGTTGAAACAATAGGATTGATCCACCAGAAAGGTTCTGACTAAGCATATTTGTGACCTGCAACCCAACTTCCCTGTGACCCAGTCCCAAACAAGGAAGTTGACTCAAATTACCAAAAGCAACAACATGAACAAACAATGATCCTATTTGATGGATGACTCAATTTGGCGCCTGACCTTTTACCAGGAACAAGCCATCCCCCTTCACCATCCAACTAAATGATCTACATAATCATGTTCATCTTAAAATGATTCATAACAACTATATAAAATCTATCTCCAAATAAAGATAATTATCTAGTTCCCAATATTTGGGTCATTATTTGTTAGATTAAGCCAAGGCGCCAGCTTAAGCATTTCAAAGCCTTTTAACTTCTTTGGTATCATTTAAGTCATAAACTTATGTTTTTTAAACATTAGTATAATGCTTAGTTTACTGAAGAAAAGTTTAATATTGTAAAATATACAAATAATAGAAATAAATCTTATTTCTATTAGCTGTATTTTTTGCTAAAACCCTTTTTTCTATTTTAATAAGCCAAGAATTAAATATATGAGTTGCATGGGAGAGTAATAGCAGCCCCAAAGCTATAATTGCTATTATCCTATCTTTGGCTCATAAAATTAATTTCTTAGTTATTTTTAGAAAAAAAGTTGTTGTATTTAAAAGACTATTTACCCTATGTGAAATATAAGTTTTTGTTATGCGTCCAACTTCATGAGCATGTCCTACTAATCCTTTAGTAGTATCAGCTCTCTTTGTTTCTCTGTCATCTGTGCAGAACTTTGCACAATAATTTATTTTGGAGTACTCCTTAACATCCTCAAATGTCAAAGGTGAAACATACAGCTCACCATCTTTCATTAAATATGAAAGATTAACATAAAATGCTTTTGACTTCAAGCCAGGTTTTTTTAGGCCTAGATTTTCTATCATAGATGTGAAAAAGATTTTTTGGGAAATATCTGAATTATTTACAAGTGTCTCATATAGACCCTTTCTTTCTTCCTCTCTCTCAAAAACCATTTTGAGATCATTTATATTTTTTATATACATCTCATTTTCCTTTTGTTTAAATATTTTAGATAATACACCAAAATGACCATCAACAATACTTTTGCCATGATACTCAACAAATCTATTAAACTTAATTGTTCCTTTTATAATTTTAGGTACCTCTTTAAAAAGATAATATAAGAATTCATAAGATCTGAAATGATTACCATTATCAGTCCAAACTTTAATATTTTTAATATTCTTAAATTTATTATTTTTAAGCAGACTTATCAAACACTGACCTGAAAACAAAGAGTCATGAGATAAAACTTCAGATAAAAAGTCATGATACTCATATTTAATTTTCTCATTTTCTTTAAAAGCAATTGGAAATCCTAATAAAGAAATAGGTATTTTCTCATAAAAACAATTATTTGTCTCTATAGGACCCCCACCTATTTTAAAGTTTTCTTTATAGTCTATTACTATAACACAGGAATTATTATCAAGATTATTTATATTACTAATATATTCTTTATTTTGATGCTTATAAAACTTTTCATGTAGGTCAATAGATTCCAAATTTTCTTTAATAGATTTAGGCAATGGCAACTTCTTTATACTCAAATCCTTTTTCTTCATTTCTAATGACTTTTTTAAGTTGCAAATGCTACACATATCAGTTTGCTTTTTGCTTTTAATTATATTATTAGGAATAAGCTTATAAAAAGTGGAAAGTAAAATAGAAATATTGTTTTTTATTTTCATATCTTTCTAAATTTCTTTTTTTGGTTTCAATAATGAGTATTTTATTTTAGTTGAGTATTCACTCAACTCTTTTTGTAATTCTTCATAAATCAATCCAGGGGATTTTTTAGTGAATTGGCTAGTTGTAAATGAATTTTTTAATATATGTTTTAAAATATTTTTTATGTTTTCTTTTTTTACTGAATCATTTTTTCCTTTTTATTTTTTGAATTTAATGATGCTTTTTTAGCATTTTTTATTTTTTTAGGATATGAATACTCATTTTTTGTCATTTTAAATCCACAATCCCAAAGCTCTTTCAGACTGTAGCTTGATGTAACCAATGCTCTTAGGGAAGGAAGGTGCTTGGCAGGGGACTCTGACATCAATTCCTTTAGGTTGTTAAGGAAATCATCTGTCTTAGAATTTTGTATGACAGGTAAGAAGGTACTTTTTCCAAACTCTGTTTTTAATAAGAAATGCTCAACGAAGCTGTTAAGATCACTGCCAGCAGTAAAAAGGAATGCTTGTTTAAGCATAGATATTCTTTCTCTCTTAGTAGAAGCCCTCAGTGAGAAGAAGGGTGTCATCTGAGGTGCAAACTTGATAGGTTCCATAATGATAGTGGTTGAGTTCCTTGGCTTGGTTCAGGCAGTTCTTGCTTGGAAATAGATGTGCAGTTATCAGAGAGGAGTAAAGGTGTAAATTGTAAAGTAAATCTCTGTAAAGTTGAGCTGTTTAAATACCATGTTAGCTGAGCTTTTGAACTACAGGCATAAATCCCCAACTGACCCCCAACTGATCTCCTTAATTTATCAATATCACCCCTGAAGTCTGATATCATTGTTTATTTACCCCTTTTTATATTCTGGTTAACTGTTGATATTTCCGCAAATAGTACTTCAATCTCGCTCAAACTAGTAATATTAGAAAGCCCTTAATCTCAGCTTTCGGAATTGTGCTGCAACTTTATATTTCAATACCAATTTAGTATCTTGAAGTGGCTTTGAATGTAAGCTTATAAAATTATTATTTGAAATAAAATATGCTAATTAACTCTTAAAGTATGATATTTTAATCAGTAAACTAAATTTAAAGTATAAATCATTATTTAGCTTACTTTTAGTAACCAACTCAAAAACCTTTTTTTAAATAAACTTAAGTTTATTATAACCTTTAACAGTTCTTAAAAAATGAACTTTATATATTTTAAATCTATCAAAACAAAAATGTTTTTCTAATCACATATAAATATTTGCTTGTATAATTAAATTTGTATCTTATTTTTATAGATACAATGACTAAGATCATTTTCCATTTAGTTCAAATAAATTTTAACCTTTATAAAATTTAATTAAATAAAGCAAGATTTTGATACATTCTTTTTTATGGTTGAATTTTTTATACATATTATCTCTAGCATACAGTATAAAAATATAATTTTATTAAATAGTTGTATAAAGCTATTTTATTAATATTAAATACTTAAAATTTTGAAAAGAAAAACTTTCACTCTCTTATAAGTTCTTATTATATATTTTCTATAAAATCTAACTTAAGAATAAATTACTTATGCTAAATGAGATCACTGAAATTTCAATAAAAGTTCAGTTTTAATTTTAGTTTTAGTTTTTTTTAACTTTCACTAGATTTTTTTTAAAAAATCCAAAATTATTTAATATTTATTAAATATGCAAAAAAGCTATCTGCCCTCTTTTTAAAAAGAGGGATTCAAAAATTATTATATTTTAAATTAAATATTTTAAAAAAGCTAAGATTTTAGGCAACAATTTGATTTCCAATAAAAAGCATCATATCAGTTTTTATTGTATTTTTAGGTTGCTCTTTTTAGAATGATGTCTTTTTGTACTAATCAGCTTTCAAGAAATAATGGTATATGAAATAAGATTGTTACTAGCTTTTAATACAGTTTAATTTAGCTGTAAGTAGAAAATGATTAATTTAATATAGGTTTTTATATTATAAGGATTAAATAAGATTTATTTTGATAAAATTGTTGTAATTATTTAAATTTATTGATAAGAAAATTAAAACAAAATTTTAAAGTTTTAAGTAGCACAGTTAATAGAAAACAGATTAATCTAACAAATAATGACCCAAATAGTTGATACCATTCTCTGTTATCATTGAGACCTGGGCCATACAAAGAGCCAAAACCTCTATGAGTTCCTAAAGCATAAAATATGGTGGCCCACCTTGTACCAAGATGTACAGAAGTTCTTGAGCAATGTGAAGTATGTGAAAAGTTTGCAAAGAGTGATACCCCACCAAAACCTGTGCTACCAATTCTCTCCCAACTACCCTTCAAGGTATGGGTCCTTGACATTGTCAGGCTAATGCCTAGGAAATACAACAACAAGAAATACATCATCACTACCATTTACTTTGCCACCAACTGGCCAATAGCGCAAGCAGCAAAAGCCCATACCAGCAACAACGTTTGACAATTCATTAGAAAGGAAATAATTAGCAAGTTTGGCAAACCCAAACAACAGATAACAGACAGAGGCAGGGAATTGACCTCAGAAAGCAACAAAATCTATCTCACAAAGAATAGAGTTAAAAACACAATAACTACGCCTTACCATCCTCAGGCCAATGGCTAAGTTGAGCAGTTGAATGTGAGTCTAGTACAAGCTATTGCCAAGCTCATAGCTGGGAGACCTGAGGACTGGACTAAACAATTACCAACTTCACTCCTTGTATGATGTACCCAAGTGAACAGATTCACTGGGAAGAGCCCTTTCAAGCTTGTATACAGCACACAACCAAACATTATCCAAGCCCTCACTGGGCCAAAGCTAGAAACACCCAACAAAGTTCCAACCTGTTCAGCACCTCAAATAGTACAAGCCAACAGTGACCAGCTTGAAAAGGAAGAAAGACATCTTAGAGACAACTTTATCCCTATCCACTCCAGGCATAAAGTTGGAGACAAAATCTAGGTAATGAACACAGATAAAAGCAAGCTACAGCCCAAAAAAGTGGGTCCTGCCATTATATTAAAAGTAAACAAAAACAATACTTACTGTAAATTCAGAACCTAAACGTAAAAAATGTGGGATTTTCAAATCCTTGGTCCAAATTTGAATCAATTTTGCGGCCAACTCAGCTGAGTGAAAATTGAAATATTTAATAAAATCAACCATTTAATTTGACTTTTTTGGTTTATTTAAATTAGCAAATTTTGAATCTCTTGAGCAGATAACTCAACCAAAAAAAGACAAAATAAAGTAAAAAAATTAAGGATACATGAAACAGAAATTCAGGATTCTAATGTATGATTTAAGATTTCCTGTATGTCTAACAAATCTTAGAGAACATGTGAAAATTAACAAATCAAAATTGTGGGATTGTCAAATCTAAGAACCAAATTTCAAATTGAAAATGAGGTGAATCCAAAATTAATATAATTTATGGACATCTCAAACAGGAAGTCAAATGATCTATAGTGGAATTGTGATAATTCTTTTAGGAATCACAGGCATTCTCAAAAAGCACCCTATTCCAATTTAAGACAGCTAAAATTTAGATCCTAATATTCACCAACTTAACATACTTAACAATAAAATTGACTAAAAATATACATTCCTCTTCTTGAGTTTAGAATTTTAATGAAAATTTATTATGTCTTCTTTCAATAATAACCAAGTCAATTAGCTGTTCCCTAGCCTTAACAAAATCATGCAGGGCTACACTGGGTCTCTTAGTGGTGAAGTCTCTGTCTATGGTCGCTCCCAACCTGCAGGCCCCTCTGCAAGCACTACCCAGGAGTCTGTTCTTTCTCCTGCAACTTCCAGCATGGCCCTGTTTGCCCACCATGCACAGGCAGCTGCCAACCCAAATCCCTTATCAGCAATGGCATCCAGAACCAGCCATTTTAGCCATGGGGTCACCCAGAGAGCCCAGGACCCCAAAACAGCTAATCAGATGGCATTGACCAGTTCACAAGATGAACATATCCCTCCCTCAGCCAATCAGCCTACAAGACACAGAAGAAAACTAATCACTCCGGAGATTGTTCTTGAAATGGTTGAAAAGCAAGGGAAGCTTATGTCCCTTGGGAAAATTGCGGCCGCAATGGGTTTTCAAAGTCCACTGTGGCTGCAACCCTGCAAGCTCACACCAACTGTGGCCCCCTTACCAAGAAGACCTCAACTGGTGCCTGTACTTCAACCAAAGGTGACATAGCCCATCCCCTTATGATAGCCATTATGGAATGTGACCCGCAGATGCCCCTGGTCCAGGTACGTTTCCAGTTAGGACCCTACAGCATCTTCACCAACAAAAGAACGGTGAATTCGTGGATGCACAGAGTTGTGGTTGCTTCCAGAATCTTATCCAATCAAGTTCTCAGTGGCCCCATTTTGGTGGACACTGATCCCTACAATTTAACTATTATTAATTTTATCAAAGGAAGGGCAATGAGGACACACAATGACAGCATCTTCTTGTCGTATGTCAAGATTTCTGCAAGCATCCAAGATCATGGAGAAAAGCATATACAATCTGACGTTTACAAGCGCGGCCCAATCTTGTATCAATTTGTCAGGGTTTTGTTGGCAGTTTACCCATTGGATATTAATTATTACTCAGCAATATCAAACACTGCAGATGGGTGTACCTACCAGACAGAGCTCAAGGACATTCTGGAGGAGTGGGCTACCCAACATGCTGTGTACACAGTTGTACTGAGTGCAGAGATAGAATGGCAGGAATGGGCAACCAAGGAAATTAAGGCTGTGGGGCATACCTGTTAGTCCTACCCCATCAACCACGCTGACATACATCTTGCAGATGTATGTCTTTACAATTTTGGTTCAGCTCTCAGGCGCTTGAAGCCTGCCACATACAATGAACTGTGCACCTAAATTGAGAAGGGGTATGAGCTTTTCCCTTCCATATTTGTCCAGGACTTATCAGATCTCATCATCTTCTATGCAAGTGATAGTGATAAGTCCAGAAAGGACTCCTGCCTCACTCATGCTCATACATTTGGTTTGTCAAGCCCACATACATGACAGAAGAAAAATTTGAGCAATTGAATCAATCAGGTTTTACTGCCTCTTCCCAGTCAACAAACCAAGCCTCCCCATCTCCCTCATCAAGACCATGCCAACTGCCTTCAGACCCTGACTCCCAAACCACCATCAATTCCCTCCCCATTACCTCTGATGCTGTCCCTTTCACAAGCGTATATGATGACAACATACATGCCGCCCATTCTCTCCCCTACACGTCCTTAGATGAGTAAAATAAAACCTTTCCTTATGACAACTTATTTAAAATTGATATTATTTCTTTTGATTTATAATAAATAATAAATTCTTTTTATATTATTGACATTCTCATAATCAATAAAATGTTGTACATTTTATGAATAACATATAATCTTTTGCAAAAATAATTTTCATTATCAATAATAAATTAATAACCACAAATATAAATGTTATACTGTAAATTCAGAACCTAAATGTAAAAATGCTGGATTGTCAAATCCTTGGTCCAAATTTTAAATCACTGTTGTGGAATGGCATTTTTTAATTAAATTTATTTTTTGTATTTTATTTGAATATTTAAAAGTGCAGGAACTCATAGACACTTTGCAAGTTTCAAATTGAACTGCATATTTCCAATGGACAAAATGAATTAACTGGAATCAGATTTGGAGCGTTCAAATACATCAACCATTTTTCATTAAGTTACTATGTTTTTTGGAATTGCAGGATTGTCAAATCCCAAAACCAAATTTCAAATCACTTTTGAATCCACTAGTAAACTCAAATATTAATTGCAGGAACTGGAACCCAAATTTAATGTACAGTAAGCACACTAGGAAACAACAACTCAGATAAAGAGGCTCAACCACAATTAAATTCAAACTAAAAATTCAATCTCAATAACCATGTTTAGACATAGAAGTGATTAAACTTTAAAATTATCCAAACCTGGAAAGTATCAATATTAAACACTTCAAATCACAGATATAGAAATTCTGTTACTATTCAAGGCTAAATTAAGAGAAAATAACTAATCACAACTAAACCAAAAACCCAAATAAATACATATTTAATCAAAAATATACATTTTTATTTTATTTTTATGGACCAACATTTGTATTTCCAACCAGCTCCTGCACCAGCCCACAGGGCAGCCTGTCTATGAGGGCGTCCCAGAGGGTCCAAGAATAGACCCAGAATCCAACTCAAGGGGAGTAACGCCAATACACAGGCCTCTCAAGGAGTCAGCTCTAGTCAACCACCTCTCACATCCTAAGCCAGATCACACAGCTTGAATCCTAGACAAAAGCTGCTCTCAAGGCCTGCCACAAAAGTCTCTTATACCAGGGTCACCAGGAACACTGAGGTTACTTATACCTCCACCATGTACCCAGTTGTCACCTGGCCCCACACTCTTGATCCAAGAGTTGCCACTGCATGCCCCTCGTGTCTTCAACATGTCCTATGAGCCATTGGGCACAACTGATGAGCCATCTGCACCTGTGACGTATTCCACCATTGATGGTGCCACTGCAAGCACACGTGATCCCACCTTCTACACAAAGATCCCCATCTGCTGGGTTGAACCTGCTAGCCAGGATGCTGTAGTACCTGCCAAGGGCTGGTGTCAGTTGACAGATAGTGAGTGTGAAGCTCTCCTCAACTGCTTAAACAGGGTAATGTCAGTTTGGGATATTGCATCACAATTTGGGTTACAGCCAGATATGTTGGCAACCTCAACACCAAATACGGCAACACCAGTCAAATTACAAACCCCACCAAGGAAAAGAGCAGCCCAACCTACTTCAGCCCATTCATCTCAAGGCAATCAGGCAAGGGTAACCAAGGATTGCCACCAGGACATGCTTGCTGTCCAATCAATGCTTGTCACAGAGTTTGGTCTTTCTGTATCCAAATCCCTTGTTTACCAAGAAATTGTTGATTTAGGCTTCTTGTGGAAGGTACTGGGAGTTTCTCCTACAACAGAAACAGGTAGAAGATCATTGAGGATTGACACATTTATGCCAAGAATTATTTGGCCCTAAATGAGACTGGGAATGACTAATTCTTCTATATTGATGAATTTTTTTTACTTCTCAATCAGGTCTAGGCATGGGTGGGTTGAAAAGGGGTCCAAGGATGGTGTAGCACATTGTGAAGCTGTCTGTTCCCAGGCATATTCAATAGATGTGCTTCTTGATCCTTGCAGTTTAGACCAATATCAGGAGATAAAAGGCTCCCATAATAGCAGGACTTTTCTTAATTTTCTCTGAGCCGTAAAGAAGTACCTCTGGATCAATTAAAGCGGCACAATCAACATTGTTGTGTTGGATAATATCAGGCTCCACAAGGTGGATTTGGTTGTATCAGAGTTCCCACCAATAGATAAAAATAGCATTCAGTCAGCCACTGTCTGGCTGGCTGCCCAATGAGACTCCTCTTACTTCAGCCAGTTTCAAAATTTCTGAATCCAATCAAGGAGGTTTTTGATTGGATCAAGAATAAGGTGAAGAAAGGCCTCCCTCAGGACACCAAGGATCTCTTCAACACTCTCAAAGTCAGCCAATTTGTGATGCCACCCAATATGGTGTTGGCTTTTATGAGCACTCAGAATCCTTTCTTCCCAAAGCTCTCAACTCTGAGCCAATCAGATAAATGGGTGCTCTGGATTTATTTGTTTTCATTTTTATTTATTCTGTTCTTATTAGGAGTCAAAAATTATTAGTTATATACAATGACTTGATGTTGAATTTAGCATAGACATATAAAAATACATACAAAAGTTAAGTAAAATTAGTTATACTAGATATAGAGCCACATATTTTTATTATAATGCACTAAATATTTTATTGACTGTGAGCTAACAAATAAATAGATTTAAAATGATAGAAATAGATCAATTTTATTTTAATAATTGTGAATTCTTTTTGGTACTTTTTGCTTTTTTAAGCCACAGATTGTACCTTGCAAGTCATCATCTGACCTGATTGATTTAGTTCCACTATAGCCACACGACACAAAAACCAATGATTTTCATGTATCTCTTACTAATTAGTACTTATGACGCAGGTCAAGCATATCAAATATATTTATCAAATCATATTACAAGGGAAAGATAATTTAAGTTCTAAACAATCACTTGTTTAGAATATAAGTGGATCAGGCAGCTTGATGGAGATAAATTAAGCTCTTGTTGTTTAACTACGTAATATATGAGCCCGTACTCAACAAGCAACTAAATAAACACATTTTTAAATCATAATTTATTATTTCACGTGTCTGCTTACTATAACTACTGTATTATAATATATTTAGATATATTACATTTATAATTTAAAATAAAATTAAAATAAAAGATAAATTGCAAGGGAAGATAATTTATTAGGGGGATGCAAATTGCAAAGGGGAATGTGATTATTCCTGGGAATTATACCCCAAAATCAAATTTTCTGCTAATGCGTTTAATTGGAACCACATACTCTTCTGTATGTGGTAGACAACTCTGGATGTAATTGCAAGAGGAGTGGCGCTCTGCACCTCAGTGGTTACTGAACGCTTAATAAAAGGCAATCAGGTAAGCAAATTAATAAATAGGTTCTTTTTGGGAGGCACATAGTACCCATACAACAATGCCAATGCAAAGGAGTCTTACAGGATGTGCTCAACTTTCCTATACCCCGCGGTGTCTTCTGGCGTTCTAGTGCTAATTGGCATATTTCAAGTTGTATTGGTACATCCTCCTGCTTTTTAATGTTTGTTTTTAATATGCAATGTAATAGGATTCTTAGGTATGTTGTGATGTGAATCCTTTGAGAGGTATATTTTTCTGAAAACATGCTTAATTCCTTATTTGTTTAAACTAATCTGTTGATATAGGTGTATTGCGGAATTTGAAGATGGTTCCAGAGGATGCCCAGCTTGTATCTGCCCCTCATGCCTCAACAAACAAAAATAAATAAAGGCTTAAACTTATTCACAAGGACTGTGTCCCTGACTTTATTTGATAATGCTTTGAACACTTTGTTGAAGAGTTCAGTTTTGAGATATTCTGGTCCTATTTTAAAGTCTTTTTTTAAAAGTTTCTCATATTCATTTATATTTTCAAATGGGAATTGTTCAAAACATTTGTAAATATACTCATCAAAATTCATCTTGATATCCCCTCAAACTTCATTCATCTCTTTGAAATTGATATTTGCTCCTATTTCATATGCTTCCCTAATCCAAGGCAAGCAACCTGCAGGTGGTAAATATTCCTTGTTTTTTGCTTCAATATTTCCATATTGGTTCTTGTTCATTTGAATTATTTTATTTATTTAATTTTTATTTATTTGCTTTACAAGGGCTACCAGTGATTGGTAACCCCCGTAAAACCAACTTGGCGTAAAAGCCACTTCAGCAACCTTGTCTCTGTTCCTAGTTATAACTAAAGTAAATATAAGTAAAACATAAAAAACAAACTGATTGTTTCCCCCGCGGCCCCCTCAGCCACCAGCGCCCTTCAGAAAACTTCATGAATGTTGGCTGCTCTTCATTTGATTTCCTGGGCTTGATCTTCCTTATTTTCTGTGCTACTTGTGCTTCCTCTTGATCTTCATTTGATAAATTTTCATTGTTTCTTGTGGCGCTTCTGCTTCTTGATTGTGCTTTGTTTTCATCTGTTTCCATTTGATTAGTTTCCTCTTCATTGGTGTTAATTTTCTTTGGAATTTCAGTTCTTTCAATCAATTTGAAATTTTGAGTATTATTTCTGTTGTTTTTTGCAAATTCTCACAAGTTGAGACTTTCATGGTTGAAATAAACGCTTGTGTATTAACTTTTGTAGATTTAAACCTATTTCCTTGTGTTCTTCTTTGACTATTGTTCCCAGACTATTTTTTGCAGTTTTGTTTTGCTAGACCAAAGCCCTTCCCTCATTTCCCAGCTGATTTACTACAATTTCCCTGGTGTTATGTTTGAGATCAACAACTTTTTGGAGGGCTAACTCTAATTTGTTGATAAGGCTGTAGATATTTGTCATTTTGTTTGAATTACATCAAAAATCCGGTTTTTATAGTACTACCTTCAACACATGAATATTTTTCATCATCAATAATAAATTAAGGACCATAAATGTAAATTTTGAATTAGAATATTGCAATTAGACGTCAACTCTTGATATTTAGATATTATGTGCATAACTCAATGCATTCTGTATAATAAAATTCATGGTAAACAAGGCTTTTTTCATTGTAATTTATATAAATGGACTATGTTTATATTAGGGTGCTATTAACACTTAGTACAAATATTGATACATAGTGCATTTTACAGCCTGTATATTTACCTATTGATAATAATTCTGTAAACTTTTTTCAGTCAGATTTTGTGAGGTAACAATAATTTAATGTGTTAATAAATTACTGTTTATTACCATTTTTTGGACAATTTTCTTTGCTGTAGCAATTGTGCATTTTCTGATATTTACGCACTAGTATCCAATTGGTTGGTTTCACATCCAATTGCACAGGCAATAGGAAACATGGTTGCCACCCCAACAGCATCCAGTCTCAGGGTGGCAACCATGTTTCCTATTGCCTGTGCAATTGGATGTGAAACCAACCAATTGGATACTAGTGCGTAAATATCAGAAAATGCACAATTGCTACAGCAAAGAAAATTGTCCAAAAAATGGTAATAAACAGTAATTTATTAACACATTAAATTATTGTTACCTCACAAAATCTGACTGAAAAAAAGTTTACAGAATTATTATCAATAGGTAAATATACAGGCTGTAAAATGCACTATGTATCAATATTTGTACTAAGTGTTAATAGCACCCTAATATAAACATAGTCCATTTATATAAATTACAATGAAAAAAGCCTTGTTTACCATGAATTTTATTATACAGAATGCATTGAGTTATGCACATAATATCTAAATATCAAGAGTTGACGTCTAATTGCAATATTCTAATTCAAAATTTACATTTATGGTCCTTAATTTATTATTGATGATGAAAAATATTCATGTGTTGAAGGTAGTACTATAAAAACCGGATTTTTGATGTAATTCAAACAAAATGACAAATATCTACAGCCTTATCAACAAATTAGAGTTAGCCCTCCAAAAAGTTGTTGATCTCAAACATAACACCAGGGAAATTGTAGTAAATCATCTGGGAAATGAGGGAAGGGCTTTGGTCTAGCAAAACAAAACTGCAAAAAATAGTCTGGGAACAATAGTCAAAGAAGAACACAAGGAAATAGGTTTAAATCTACAAAAGTTAATACACAAGCGTTTATTTCAACCATGAAAGTCTCAACTTGTGAGAATTTGCAAAAAACAACAGAAATAATACTCAAAATTTCAAATTGATTGAAAGAACTGAAATTCCAAAGAAAATTAACACCAATGAAGAGGAAACTAATCAAATGGAAACAGATGAAAACAAAGCACAATCAAGAAGCAGAAGCGCCACAAGAAACAATGAAAATTTATCAAATGAAGATCAAGAGGAAGCACAAGTAGCACAGAAAATAAGGAAGATCAAGCCCAGGAAATCAAATGAAGAGCAGCCAACACTCATGAAGTTTTCTGAAGGGCGCTGGTGGCTGAGGGGGCCGCGGGGGAAACAATCAGTTTGTTTTTTATGTTTTACTTATATTTACTTTAGTTATAACTAGGAACAGAGACAAGGTTGCTGAAGTGGCTTTTACGCCAAGTTGGTTTTACGGGGGTTACCAATCACTGGTAGCCCTTGTGAAGCTAATAAATAAAAATTAAAAAATTAATTCATGATAACATCAATCAATATGCAACAAAAGAAGCAATGAATAGGGAATTCAAAGTGCCAGAAGGAAGTTCAACTTGGGTCAGAGAAGCCTATGAGGTAGGTGCAAGTATCAACTTCAAAGAAATGATGGATATCCAAATAAATGTCAACATGAATTTCAACAAATATATCTTTGAATGTCTTGAACAATTTCAATTTTTAACTATGAACACATCTGAAATAAACCTTATAAAAGTCAATTTCAAGTTCCACAAGAAAACATCAAAGCCGCAATCTTCAATAACTTAATAAAATCAATATCAAATCAAATCAAATAAGTGATGCATTTTTAGTCAATAAGATGAAAATTTTATTCATATTTTTTGCAGAGGCATGGGTGGTGGATCCCTCCAAAATGCCCGGCTCTCCTTTAATCAAATTTTCAAATACATCCTATACAAATAGATTAGTTATTTTATACAAGAAATTCTGCTTATTTGCAGAAATCTATATCTCACAGTGACTGCATCTTGCTATTTACCTCAGGGTATTACTACACTACATTATGAAGGCCAACATGAAGAAGCTGGAGGACGTCCCCCTTCAAATGGACGTCTTTTGGCTGGCACAGGATAAAATGAAAACGCTGCGGGGCTACCAAACAGTAGATCATGTTTTATACAACTGTTTTACTTTAGCCTCGTTATATAGATACACAATACCTCCCAAGAACCAACTCCTCATCAATTCCCTTTTGCAACTACCTTGTATAAGATGCTCAGCCACCACTGGGGTGCTAAGCGCCACCCCTCTAGCAATTGACGCCAGAGTTGTCTACCACATACAGAAGAATATGTGGTCACAATTGGACACATTAGCAGAAAATACTGTAAATTCAGAACCTAAACGTAAAAATGTGGGATTATCAAATCCTTGGTCCAAATTTCAAATCACTTTTGCAGGCAACTCAGCTGAGTGAAAAATAAAATATTTAATAAAATCAAACATTTAATTTGACTTTTTTGATTTATTTAAATTGGCAAATTTCAAATCTCTTGAGTAGATAACTCAACACAGAAAAAGACAAAACTCAGCAAACAAATACAGGATACATGAATCAGAAATGCAGGATTCTTATGTACAATTTGAGATTTCCTGTATTTCAAAAGAATCATAGACATCATGGAAAAATTAACAAATCTGAAATTTCAGGATTGTCAAATCCAAGAACCAGATTTCAAATCAAAAATGAGGTGAATTTGAAATAAATATAATTTATGGGCATCTCAAAAAGGATGTCAAAGGATCTAGAGTGGATTTGTGCTAATTCTTTTAGGAATCATAGGCATTCTCAAAAATCACCCTATTCCATTTTAGGACGGCTAAAATTTAGATGCTTGATTAAAGTAGATTTTAAAAAATGCTAATAATAAAATAGAATTATATATTACAATCTGTTTTTACCATGTTGCCTTTTCCTTGGTGTGTTGATAGTTCATTTGCTGTTGATAAGGTGTTTGCATTTAATTGGATGGTTTCACCTCCAGTTGCCTTGGTAATAGGAAATCAAGCCGCCTCCCTGAGACCAACTGTGGTCACAGAGGCGGCTTGATTTGCTATTGCCAAGGCAACTGGAGGTGAAACCATTCAATTAAATGCAAACACCTTATCAACAGCAAATGAACTTTCAACACACCAAGGAAAAGACAACATTGTAAAAACAGATTGCAATATATAATTCTATTTTACTATTAGGATTTTCTGAAATCTACTGTAATCAAGTATCCTTAATAGCAGTAAATGAATACATAGTGAAGTAAACTGATGGTTTATCTTTTCCTCTCATTTCTTCCTTGAAAAAAGTTTTATGCCCCCAGCATAGCCAGGGGCCAAAAAACTTTTAAAATATTTCTGCGTCATCAGGAGAGTAGCTTATAAATCATTATATGGGTTTATGGTCACTATATTAGTGATTTAGAGTGCAGAATATTGCATCATTTAGAGTTTAAACAATTTTACATTTCACTTAATTTCATGTCTAAACATGTTTGTTGAGATTGTATTTTCCATTTGATTTTATCCAGAGTGGAGCTTCTTGATTTGGGTTGATTTGTCCTAGTTTCTTACTTTACATTCAATTTGGATTCCAGTTCCCGCAATTAATATCTGAGTTTACTACTGTAAATTCAGAACCTGAACGTAAAAATGCGGGATTGTCAAATCCTTGGTCCAAATTTTGAATCACTGCTGTGGAATGGCATTTTTTAATTAAATTGATTTTTTTGTATTTTTATTTGGATTTTTAAAAATGCAGGAACTCATAAACACTTTGCAAAGTTCAAGCCAAACTGCATATTTTCAATGGACAAAATGAATTAACTGGAATCAGATTTGAAGTGTTCAAATCAATCAGCCATTTTCATTAAGTTTACTATCTTTTTTGAAATTGCGGGATTGTCAAATCCAAGAACCAAATTTCAAATCACTTTTGAATGCCACTAGTAAACTCAGATATTAATTGCAGGAACTGGAATCCAAATTAAATGTACACTAATCACACTAGGAAACACCAACCCAAATAAAGAAGCTTCACTCTGCATAAAATCAAACTAAAAATTCAATATCAATAACCATAATTAGACATAAAAAGTGATTAAACTTTAAAATCATCCAAAACTGGAAAGGATACAATATTATTCACTTCAAATCATGGATATAGAAACTCTGTTACTATTTAAGGCTAAATCAAAAGAAAACAACTACTCACAACTAAACCAATAACTCCAAATAAATACATATTTAATCTAAAATATAATTTATTTTATTTTTTGGATCATCAATTACATTCCCAACCCGCTCCTGCACCAGCCTGCGGGGCAGCCTGTCCACAAGGGCGTCCCAGAGGGTCCAAGAACAGACCCAGAACCCAACTTGAGGGGAGTCATGCCAATGCACAGGCCTCCCAAGGTGTCAGCTCCAGCCAACCACCTCCCACATCCCAAGCCAGAACTACCAGCTTGAATCCCAGGCAGAAGCCACTTTCAAGGCCTGCTACCAAAGTCTTCTACACCAGGGTCACTGGGAACACTGAGGTTACTTACACCTCCACTGTTTACCCAGTTGTCATCCAGCCCCGCACTCTTGACCAAGAGTTGCTACTTCCTGCCCCGCGTCTTTGACACCACTTACAAGCCATTGGCCACCGCCAAGGAACCATCTGTGCCTATTGTGTATTCAATCATTGACAGCGCCACTACAAGCAAATGTGATCCCACTTTCTACACAAAGGTCCCTGTCCCCTGTGTTGAGCCTGATAGCCAGGATGCTGTGGTACCTGCCAAGGGCTGGTGTCAGTTGACAGATAGTGAGTGTGAAGCTCTCCTCAACTGCTTGAATGGGGGAATGGCAGTTTGGGATATTGCGTCCCAAATTGGTGTCACAGCCAGATACATTGTTGACATCAACACCAATTATGGCAACACCGGGCAAATTGCTGAATCCACCTAGGCTAAGCGGCAGCCCAAACTCCTTCAGCCTGTTTATATTGATGCAATCAAGCAGTGGGTAGCCATGGATTGCCACCTGGACACACTTGCTGTCCAATCAATGCTTGTCACAGAGTTTTGGCTTTCTGTTTCTAAAACCCTTGTTTACAAAGCAATGGTTGATTTGGGCTTCTTGTGGAAGGTGCTCAGAGTTTCTCTGTACAATAGAAACAGTGAAAAGACCATTGAGGATCAACACATTTATGCCAAAACATATCTGGCACTAAAGGAGACTGGGAATGTCCAGTTCTTCTATATCAATAAATTGTTGTTTTCCTCCTCACTCAGGTCTAGGCATGGGTGGGTTGAGAAGGGGTCCAAGGACGGCGTAGCCCATTGTGCAGCTTTCTGTTCCCAGACCTATTCCATGGTTGCACTTCTTGGTCCTTGCGGGTTGAACCAGTATCAGATGATTAAAGGCTCCCATAACAGCGGGACCTTTCTCAATTTTCTCCGAACCGTCAAGGAGTACCTTCAGATAAATTACAGCGGCACAACCAATGTTGTTGTGCTTGATAATGTTAGGCTTCACAAAGTGGATCTGGTTGTGTCCAAACCCCCCCCATTGACAAAAACAACCACACCTCCAGCCACTGACTTACTGATTGTCCAATGAGACTTCTCTTCCTCCCGCCATATTCCCCATTCCTGAATCCAATCAAGGAGGTGTTTGGTTGGATCAAGAATAAGGTGAAACAAGGCCTTCCTCAGGACACCAAGGATCTCTTCAACATCCTTGAAGTCAGTCAATTTGCAATGCCACCCAATGTGGTGGCAGCTTTTTACAAGCACTCAGAATCCTTCCTCCCAAAAGCCCTGGCCTCCAAGCCAATCATATAAATGGGCACTCCAGGTTTTATTTAGTTTTAATTTTATTTAGTTTGTTTTTATTAGGACTTGATAATTATTATTTATATATACTAATGCAATGTTTGATTGTATTATAGACATATAAGAATACGTAGAAAAGGTAAGTAAAATTAATTATACTAGGTAAGATGGAAATATTTTTATTATAATGCACTTAATATTATTATTGGCTTTTGTGCTAACAAATGAATAAATTAAAAAAAGATAGAAATAAATTAGTTTATTTAAATAATTGTGAGTCCTTGATGGTACTTTGGCTTTTTTAAGCCACAAATTGGACCTTGCATGTCATCATCTGATCCTTGTTATTTCAGTGCCACTATAACCACACAACACGGCAACCAATGATTTTTGTGTATTGCTTACTAATTAGTACTTAGGACGCAGGTCAAGTATATCAAATATTTTTATCAAATCACATTACAAGGGAAAGGTAATTTGAGTTCTAAACAATCATTTGTTTAGAACAATAGTAGAGCAGGCCGCATGATGCGGATAAATTCAATTCTTGATGTTTATCTATGTGATAAATAAAACCTGTACTCGACAAGCTAGTAAATAAAAACATTTTTAACTTAATTTTAATATTTGACGTGGTTGCAACTTTAACTAATGTCTTGTAATATATTTAGATATATCAATATTATAATTTACATACTAAAATTTAAAATTAAAATTAAAATATTAAAATTATAATTATAAATCTTAAAAGTTAAATATTAAAGTTTAAATAATTGAAATATAACAATTTTATTAAATTGTGATTTATTCAATATCAAAATATTTGATATTAAAAATTTTAATATTGTAATATGTATTATTAAAATTTTAATATTAACTTTTAGATACTAAATTTTTTAATATTGAAATATGTAATATTAAAAAATTTATAGTCATATTTTAATAGTACATAAAACAATATTAAAAAAATTTAGTATTAAAATATAAAAAGTAAAAAAAATTAATTTGCAAGGGGGAAATATTTATTGGGGGATGCTAACTGCAAAGGGATGTGATTATTCTGGGGAATTATACCCCAAATCTAAATTTTTGGCTAATGCATCTAATTGGATCCACGTACTCTTCTGTATGTGGTGGACAACCCTGGATGTGATTGCTAGAGGGGTGGCGCCCTGTACCCCAGTGGTTGCTGATTGTTTGATAAAAGGCAGGTGGGTGAGCAGATTGACTAGCAGTTTTTTTTGGGGGTCACATAGTACCCATATAGCATTGCCAATGCAAATGAATCATAGAGGACATGCTCAACTGTCCTGTATCCCAGTGGTGTCTTCTGGCGGTTGAGGGCTACGCGGCAAATATCCATTTGAATAGGTACATCCTCCAACTTTTTGGTGTTGGTTTTTAATATGCAGTGGAGGAGGATTCCCAGGTATACCGCAACGTGGATTCTTTGTGAGGTATACTTTTCTGAGAACATGCATAATTTTTTGAATGTTTGTACTAACCTATTAATATAGGACGTTTGGTTGAACTTGAAGAGGGTTCTGAGGGGCGCCTGACTTGAATCAGCCCCCCAGCCCAAGGCAAATGAAATAAATAAAGGTTTAAAATTATTCACAAGGACTACATCCCCAACTTTATTTGACAGTGCCTTAAATACTTCATTAAAAATTGCAGTTTTCAAATATTTATTTCCTATTTGAAATTTGGTTTTTATTAAATTCTTTTCATATTTGTTGATGTTTATGAAGGGGAATTGTTGAATGCTTTTGTATATGTATTCATCAAAGTTCAGTTTGATATCCCCACAAATTTCATTCATTTCTTTGATTTTGATAGTTGATCCTAGCTCATATGCTTCCCTTATCCATGGCAAGCACCCTGCAGGTGGTGAATATTCCCTATCTTGAGCTTCAATATTAAAAAATTATTCATATTCTGTTGAATCATTTTATTTATTTGTTTTACAGGGGCCATCAGTGACTGGTAACCCCCATAAAATCAACTCGGTGTATAAGCCACCACTTCCGCAACCTCATCCCCATTCCTGGTGATGAATAAAATAAATATAAGTAAAACATAAAAAGACTTACTAATTGCTTTCCCTGTGGCCCCCTCAGCCACAGGCGCCACTTTGGCAAACTTCATGAGTGTTGGATGCTCTTCATTAATTTTTCTAGGCTTAATTTTTCTTATATTTCTTGCAACTTGTGTTTCTTCTTGGTTTTCAGTTGATAAAGCTTCTTTATTTCTTGAAGCGCTTCTGCTTCTTGCTTGTGTTTCATTTTCATCTGTTTCCATTTGGTTGGTTTCCTCTTCATTGGTGTTGGTTTCCTTTTGAATTTCTGTTCCTTCAATTAAATTGATCTTATTGTTTTCTTTGGCCCCCTGCCAGAACTCCCATAAATTGTAGGCCGCGTTGAGGAACTTTAGACTTGATAAAATTGTTCCCTGTAGATTAAGTAATTTTTCTTTATTCTTTTCATCTATGATATTTCCTAGTTTATCCAGAGCATCTTCTTTTGACTGGATTAGTGGCTGGCCCTTGTTACCTAGCTTTCCTGTCACTATTTCCCTGATATTTCTCTCTATTTCAACAACCTTTTTCAGGTGTGCTTCTAATTTGTTGATCAAGTTATAGATTGTTGACATATTGTTTGAATTCCATCAAAAACTGTTTTTTATAGTACTATCTTCAATGCATACATATTTTTCATCATCATTAATAAATTAAAGACTTAAATATAAATATTGGATTAGAATATTGCAATTAGACGTCAACTCTTGATATTTTGATATTATGTGCATAACTCAATGCATTTTGTTTAATAAAATCCATTGTAAACTAGGTCTTTTTTATTACAATTTAAAATAAATTGACTGTATTTATATTAGAGAGCCATTGACGCTTAGTACAAATATTGAAAATTAATGCATTTTACAGCCTGTATATTTACCTATTGGTAATAATTCTGTAAACTTTTCAGTCAGATTTTGTGAGTAATAATAATGTAATGTGTTAACAAATTACATTTTACTGTCATTAATTGGTTGATTTTCTTTGCTGTGGCAATTGTGCATTTTCTGATATTTACACACTAGTATCCAATTGGTTGGCTTCACATCCAATTGCACAGGCAATAGGAAAACAAGCCGCCACCCCAACCACATCCAGTCTTAGGGTGGCGGCTTGTTTTCCTATTGCCTGTGCAATTGGATGTGAAGCCAACCAATTGGATACTAGTGTGTAAATATCAGAAAATGCACAATTACCACAGCAAAGAAAATCAACCAATTAATGACAGTAAAATGTAATTTATTAACACATTACATTATTATTACTCACAAAATCTGACTGAAAAGTTTACAGAATTATTACCAATAGGTAAATATACAGACTGCAAAATGCACTATGTATCAATATTTGTACTAAGCGTTAATGGCTCTCTAATATAAACACAGTCCATTTAGATAAATTACAATGAAAAAGGCCTAGTTTATAGTGACATTTATTAAACAAAATGCTTTGAGTTATGCACATAATTTCTAAATATCAATAGTTGACATCTAATTGCAATATTCTAATCCAATATTTACGTTTATTGACTTTGATTTATTAATGATGATGAAAAATATGTATACTCATAATTTTAAGCTATTTGTAAAATGTACAACATTGTATTAATTATCAGAAATATTGATAATGTAAAAATAAAATATTATTAATTATAAATTGAAAGAGTGATATCAATTTTAATAAGTTGTCAAAAAGAAAAGATTTGTTTACTAATCAAAGGACAGGAAGGGGAGGGAATGGGCGGGATGAACATCGCCTCCATCTGCGCCTGTGAAAGAGGTGGCATCAGAGATAGTGGGGAGGGAATGGGTGGTGGTTTGAGAGTCAGGGTTGGAAAGCAGGTGGCTTGATGGGGGGTTGGGGAGGCAGGGTTTGTTGACTGGGAAGGGGCAGCAAGAGCTGATTGCTTCAATTGCTCAAATTCTTTTTCCATCACATATACTGGCTTGACAAAATGAATGAACTGGCGTGAGGGGAGACAGGGGTCCTTTCTAGACTTATCACTATCACTTGCATAGAAGATGATAAGATCAAATAAGTTCTGGACGGACACGGAAAGGAAAAGCTCATACCCCTTATCAATTTGTGTGCATAGTTTGTTGTAGGTGGCAGGCTTTAGGCGCCTGAGGGTGGAACCAAAATTGTAGAGACATACATCTGCAAGATGCATGTTGGCGTAGTTGATGGGGTAGGATCAGCAGGTATGCCCTGAAGCCCTGATTTCTTGGGTAGTCCATTCCTGCTGCTCTATCTCTGCACTCAGTACAACTGTGTGCACAGTGTTTTGTGTGGCCCACTCCTCCAGCATGGCCTTGAGCTCCTTCTGGTAGGCATACTTATCTGCGGTGTTCAATATTGCCAAGTAATAATTGACGCCCAATGGGGAAACTGCCAATAAAGCCCCAACAAAATGATACAAGATTGGGCCGCGCTTGTACACGTCAGACTGGATAAGCTTTTCTTCATAGTCTTGAATACTTGCAGATATCTTAGCATACAAAGGATGATTACATCATTACAGGCCCTCATTGCCCTTCTTTTGATAAAATTAATAATAGTTGAATTGTAGGAGTCAGTGTCCACCAAAATGGGGCCACTGATAACTTGATTGGACAAGATTCTAGCAGCAACCACAACTCTGTGCATCCACAAATTCACCATTCTTTTGTTGGGGACGATGCCGTAGAGTCCTAACTGGAAACGTACCTGGACCAGGGGCATCTGCAGGTCACATTCCATAATGGCTATCATAAGGGGATGGGCTATGTCACCTTTGGTTGAAGTACAGGCACCAGTTGAGGTCTTCTTGGTAAGGGGGCCACAGTTGGCATGAGCTCGCAGGGTTGCAGCCACAGTGGACTTTGAAAACCCATTGCGGCCGCAATTTTCCCAAGGGACATAAGCTTCCCTCACTTTTCAACCATTTCAAGAACAATCTCTGGAGTGATTAGTTTTCTTCTGCGTCTTGAAGGCTGATTGGCTGAAGGAGGGATATGTTCATCTTGTGAACTAGTCAATGCCATCTGATTGGCTGTTTTGGGGTCCTGGGCTCTCTGGATAACCCCATGGCTCAAATGGCTGGTTCCAGATGCCATTGTTGATACAGGATTTGGGTTGGCAGCTGTCTGTGCGTGATGGGCAAACAGGGCCATGCTGGAAGTTGCAGGAGAAAGAACACACTCCTGGGTAGTGCTTGCGGAGGGGCCTGCAGGTTGGGAGTGGCCATAGAGGGAGGCTTCACCGTTAAGAGACCCAGTGTAGCCCTGCATGATTTTGTCAAGGCCAGGGAACAGCTCATTGATTTGGTTGTTATTGAAAGAAGACATAATAATTTTTATTAAAAAAATTTTAAACTCAAAAAGAGACGTGTATATTTTAGTCAATTTTATTGTTAAGTATGTTAAGTTGGTGAATAGTAGGATCTAAATTTTAGCCGTCTAAAATTGGAATAGGGTGATTTTTGAGAATGCCTATGATTCCTAAAAGAATCAGCACAAATTCACTCTAGATCCTTTAGCATCCTTTTTGAGACACCCATAAATTATATTTATTTCAAATTTCTTGTAATTATGATTTGAAACTTGGTTCTTGGATTTGACAATCCCGCAATTTCAGATCTGTTAAGTTTTACATGATGTCTATGATCTGTTTGAAATACAGGAAATCTCAAATTGTACATTATAATACCACATTTCTGATTCATGTATCCCACATTTGTTTGCTGGATTTTGTCTTTTGTTAGTTGATTTATCTGCTCAAGAGATTCAAAATTTGCCAATTTAAATAAATCAAAAAAAGTCAAATTAAACCGTTAATTTTATTTAATATTTTAATTTTCACTCAGCTGAGTGGCCCTCAAAAGTGATTCAAAATTTGGACCAAGGATTTGACAATCCCGCATTTTTATGTTCAGGTTCTGAATTAACAGTAGTGGCATTCAAAAGTGATTTGAAATTTGGTTTCTGGATTTGACAATCCCGCAATTTCAAAAACATAGTAAACTTAATGAAAATGGTTGATGGATTTGAACGCTTCAAAACTGATTCCAGTTTATTCATTTTATCTATTGCAAATATGCAGTTCAATTTGAAATTTGCAAAGTGTTTATGAGTTCCTGCATTTTTAAAAATCCAAATAAAAATACAAAAAAATCAATTTAATTAAAAAATGCCATTCCACAGCAGTGATTCAAAATTTGGACCAAGGATTTGACAATCCAGCATTTTTACATTTATGTTCTGAATTTACAGTACAAGGATCAAGCCGCCCCCCTAACCATCCAACTAAGGGATCTTCATAATCATGTTGCTACTATACTGATTCACAACTATATAGCTTCTGTATCTCAATTAAGAATATTATCTAGTACCCAATCATTTCCCCCTATCACTCTGCTAAAGCAGCACAGTTACGACACTAACTTTTTTAAAATTATAACGATAACTTTGGTAAGCTTGGGAACAATAATAGAAAAATGTTGTAAGTTCTTTTATCCCTTTCATGATCTTTTATATTTATTATATACCCAAGAATAACTTTGAAGGTAAGGTTGACCTCAAGTTTCAGTTTTTTAATAATCAAAAGACCAATCAACTTAAACTATCTTTTAACAAGCTTTCGATATTATTTTAACGAAAGTTACTCTATTTTGGTACCCACTTCAATCCCAACAACATGATTTCCGACAACTGGATTTCCAAGAAATGTCGTCGCTTTAAATTTATAAATTATAAAGGTTTAAAATTCAAAACATGATGCCATTCGGTCAGAAGTGGCGTTGTCGGAAGTGAAGTAGGTGCCATATTTTGTATCACCAAGCCTGAAATTGCGATCGCCACCAGCTTTTAGGTAGTTATTGCATCATAATGATAGCGATTAAATCAGATTAACGCTTTTATTGCACACTCTGTTTATCTTTGATCAGGCGGTAGCGGCTATTCCAGCCTGAAGAATCTACATCCAGATTAACTCTAGATGCGATTAAATCATGAAGCCTTATTCCCAAAAACATGTGAGCCAGAACGCTTCCCTTGTTCTAATACTAATAACCACTTTTTCATTGATAACCGTTCTTGATTGAAGTTATATTTTATTCTCAACTAGACTCTGCCTTTACTTGTTAGAGAAAATTCTCAGGTATATCCACTCCATTCAATATCTTAGCTTAGTGTATCATATACAGTCTCATCATGTGGTTTTAAATGAGCATAACATCTTAACTTTTTTATGGTTTTTCTAAATTGATGCATTTCATCTGTGTTCTAACAAAATAACATACCAGCTCAAGATATATTGTCTAAAAGATTCTAGTACTGATTTAAAGACTTTTGTCTATTTTTAAACTCATGAATATGCACCACACTTGAATCTAGACAATCTTGATTCTCCTTGAGATTTATACCTTCTCAAACTCAAACTATAGAATATACTATCTCAATTTTATGAAGCACCACAAACTCAAGCTAGAAATCAACATAGTCATTAATCCAATCAGCTTAAAAATTGTTTGGAAGGTCACATCACTTGTTTATTGACAAATTTATTCTCATCAAGATGATACATGACAATTTCAAAGATTCTCATTAAATTTTTAAATCTCTCATGGAAGCTGAAGCTCTACACCCAATATCTACTACTTGCTATGACAGGTTTAGTAATTTAGCAAGGCAGCCCATTCACATATCCTAATTAATACAGTATTTAATAATAGAAGATGTCTAATTTTTGCTGCTTTTTGTTTAATCAATTCAAATCTCTGTAGTAGATATCAAATTTTGAGTCAAGTACTACTTACCAATTTATTGTGTCAACCACCAAATATTAGCTGCTAGCAAAACTACCTTTCTCACAAAAAAACAAGATAGTACTAGCCATGGTAACTGGAGCTTCAAATCAAAGGAAATATAATATCCTTGTCTTTGGAGCATCTGGCTTTACAGGGAAATACGTTTTAGCCGAGCTGATCAAAAGCATTCCCAGTGATGGAAAGCCACCAACAATTGCAATTGCTGGAAGAACCAAAGCCAAGCTGGAAGGTGAATCTGCGTCTATACATCCCGCTGATACTTTGCTTCAGATTTATTGGTAAATCTTTCAAAGGAGTCTGAAGGCTTTTCTGGAAAAGTTGACTGCTTTGAGGTGGACTTCTCCAGTATCGAAGATATTACCAATGTTACTGGTCTTTCAAGTGTTGTTATTTCTTGTGTGGGGCCAGTAATTGAAGCTTGTTAAGGTTTATCTCATGTTGCTTATAGTATCAGTTATTTGGGGAGCCCATTGTTGAAGCATGTGTTCTCTCTGGCACTCATTATGTTGACATCACTGGAGAACCTAGGTTTGTTGAAAGAATGTTCTGTAAGTACAATGAAGCTGCTCGTTCAAAGGACATTATGATTGTGCATTACTGTGGGTTTGATTCTGTGCCAGCTGACTTAGGATCCTTGCTTGTCCGACAGAAACTCAATTCATTAGGAAAGGCAGCACTTTCCATGGAAATGTTTATTTCTTTTGAACCCACACTTGCAGCAAATGCCATCAATTTCACTACCTTCCAGAGTGCTCTTGTTGCCATTGGAGCAGGGAGGCCTGATTTATCTGAATTCAAGGTTAGTGTATGATTCAACTTTGCAAATAATTGACTTTTGTATAGAGTAAACTTCCTCCCTGCACCACATATGGCAAGGGGGTGTTCTGCCCATTAGTTCCCCGAGAAAACATACATACTGGCAAATACTACACGCTTTTCCCTGTGGCAGATCCATTAGTAGTCAACATGAGTCAAAGTATAGCTTCTAAATATCCTGAGGACAAAGAACTTTATTTTGGAAACAGATATACCTCTCTTATCCCAGCAAAGCCCTACTCTTTCTATTCATTCAATGATGGACAAGCCGCCATTGTAACCTTTATCAGCTGGACATTCATTTTGCTACTTTGTCAATTTAAAGCAGGGCTGTATTTTCTTCACAAGTATCCCCATTGGGCTACATTTGGCCATATACAGCCTCCAAGTGCTGGTGGGCCCTCCCAGGCTAAGATTGATGGAAGTTCATTCAAGATTGAATTTTTGGCCAAAGGAGTGGCTAATGAAAAGCTCACTGAATATTCAACTGACCCCAGTAGTGCAGAGCCAGGTAACTTTTATCCCAATCCCTATACTAAAGGGAAGATTGTGAGATCAAAGCAATTTTTGAAGGACCCAATGCAGGATACAATTTCACTTCAAAGTCTGTTGTGATAGCTGCATTGACTATTCTAAAAGAAAAGGTAATACATCTATATCAATCTTACACTGCCTAACCTGAGCTAGGTGCAAGAAAAGAGAATGCTTCCCAAGGGAGTCATGACACCATCCCTAGCCTTTAGCAACACCTCATTCTGGGAAACCCTTTCTGCTAATCCAGGAGTTTCTTTTGAAATTGAAGAGCTTAAATCTATTTAAACAATAACAGTTCTCTTTCTATTTTTAATAAATTATATTTAAAGCCAAATAGTTCTACCTGCTTATGTTTTTATTTATCAGGAAGCTTTGTCCTTGATATTTATGGGTTTAGTAGCTAATGCAGTGATAATAAGATTCCCTCACTATCCTATTTTCACCACCATCTATCTGAAGCCAATTCACAGTTTTTTGCTTCCTTTATTTCCACTGATATTAGCAATTTTATCTATTTCTGCTGGGTATCTATTCAATTTAGTTCTTTCATGCCTCCTCATGCATGTATTGGTAGCCAATCTGATTTGAAGTGCACAAGCCCAAATGATTAGAACAGTTAAGAAGAAATTTTTAGCACCAGCTTGCACAAGCACTACTGGCTCTGTTTAACTTTTATTTTCACACAGTATACCTATGTTTATAAACCGGCTCCCATTTCAGCCAATAAAGTCAGCCAAAATATCCTTATGCACGTCTAGAAAGGAGCTGCTATTAATCATTTATTCTGCTGTCTATAAAAGTTAGATAACTGTCAAATACATGAGATTGTTTAGCCTAAATATGCATTGCTTCAGATTGAACTCAATTTTAATAGAATCTTCATGACTTCATTTTAGCTCATCAACTTTCATTCCTTTCTAGAGCTCTGATCTTCTAAGCCAATTACTAACAGACCAAGTTAAATTAACTTTAAAAAGAAAATTTTCTTAGCATCTTAACTGTGCTGTATTAGCAGAGTTACAAGAGGGAAAATGTTTAGAAACTAGATAATGTTTTTATTGGGTTATGAGAGACTATCTAGTTTGGGTGGATCCTTTAGAAGGAACAAGATACCCACTGATCAATCATTTGGATGGGTAGGGGGAGGCTTGATCCTACTAATGGGTTGAGCACTAAACCAAGTCTCTCCCTGAGCCTTGGATTATTGTTGGTTTGAGTTTTCCTGTTTGGCAACTTGAGTTGACTTCAACTTTTGGCTTTGTTTTCCAGGATAGTCAATTTGAGGGCCAAGTGGTTGTTTGTGCAAAGCCTTGCCGGGGGTTAAACCTGCAGTTTTGACATTATGTTTTTTCATCAAATCAACAAGATTAGCTACATGGCTTTCACACCTCCAATCTTGAAAATTTAAAACCTTGTTAATGGGTACTCACTTAAATGTCAACTGTGATTAAATTGACTCCCTGGTAGTCAACAGATTGTTGCCTATCAGGAAGTCAACTACCAGATATGTTAATCCATTAGTGTTTTTGCTTAAACAATTTAAGCTAGTGTCAGAACTTTTGGTTCTGCCATCAGACCTGGCGGTCTGGTTAAGATTTGCTTCATTGAGTAATTGTGAGATTTTTGTCATTATGCATATAGGATGCTTTTATGGCAACAAGTGTTAACTGTGACGTCTGTGGATTCCTTGGCAAGGCTACAACTGGCAATGTCAAAGGGAGGCAACTTACAAGCGGCTTGTTAACTGGCGGCTTGCTAAGGTCTTCAAGTCCTGAATATGATCTTTGAACTTGGATTTGTCTATTGTGAAAATGTTCTACAGTAGGATCTTATTAATTTTGTCTGCCTTCAATTAGTCTAATGAAAGGGCTTTTATAGAGCTTGCGCTCTCTTGCCAGAATAATATCATCTGGCGCTTCTAACTCTTGCTCAGTCAGTCATTTCATCCCCAGACTGCCAGCATCAATCTCCAGAGTCAGGCATCCATGCAATGGCATGGGATTCAATGTAATAGTACCCTGTACTGGGTACTTGTTGCTTCATATTCATACATGGTCTATTAGCGTGCTGGCGGTGGCAACACTAATTAATGGCTCTATTTTTAGTGCATTATTAATCAGTTCACCAAGCAACCTTTCTTAACAGGAATTTGCAGTGGCACTGGCGGGTTGCCAGTGCAAATAAATCACAACCCTTTCTGGTCCTCGGAAAAACCCATGATCTTCTTAGTACTTTGTTATGAGTTCTATTTTACTGCTAACCTGGCAGTTTGCTAGAGTATTCTGGAATAACTCTAGCCAATTGAGAATCAGTCATAATTGTAGGTCTAAGATATTACTGGTTGTTCTTGCAATAGTTAATATAAATCTACTTTGTGAAGGCTTCTTAGATCAATTAAGCCTTCTAGTAATATATTGAAAGCTTCTATAATTAATGGCTTGATGGGTCACCAAGATTAACCAAGGTATAGCAAAGTCAATATAAATCCCTGAAAGATAGTTTTAACTAGTAATTCAGGGGGTTGAAGCCAAAATATGAGCTTAAAAACACTGGAATTTGACTCTGTTTAATAAATCTGTTAGTTCAAAGACCAATTTAAGAGATGGTTTGCACGTAAATTCACTAATAAACATTAAAACCACCAGTGATC
Source organism: Entomophthora muscae (assembly GCA_014839935.2). Taxonomy (NCBI): domain Eukaryota; kingdom Fungi; phylum Entomophthoromycota; class Entomophthoromycetes; order Entomophthorales; family Entomophthoraceae; genus Entomophthora; species Entomophthora muscae. The sequence continues at coordinate 180,989 of QTSX02000127.1, forward strand.
AACTCTATGAAAGTAAAAGTGGCCAAGTCAACACTTTTTAAGCCAAGAACTAATTTTATTAATAAAACACATCTGGGCCTATATAAATTGTAATATTTAGTATTGTATATTTATTATTAGTATCCACAGTTGTAAATTAGTCTCCTAAGCACCACTATACTGGATTTAGTGGTATGTACATTAATTAACTACCCCCTTGTTTTACATTATGTCTATTCTGGATTGCTGGATCAATCAGTGCCACATAAATTAAGCCTGATCTATTAATAGATTTCATATGTAATTTATAGAAAACAGAAATTTGACTCCCCCTGTTTGACACTATCTGCTTGCTGCATGATCAGTTTGTCATTTAACAAATAAGAGGCTTGGATTTAAGCCTAAATTAATAAGTGTCACACTATGGGTGCTGGTTGACACCCACAAAATTGACACATTGTCAGGGTGACTAGTACAGAAAGCTTCTTAATGTTTTAATACTCACTATGATAAATAACCCACTCCCAGCTTCTCCCTGTATAATAATATCACTACTAAATACCTTTCTGCTCATTTACTTTGTTAACATGTTTATTTTTTATTTCTTGCATATTCAAACTGCCTTGCTTTTGGGTTAACTTTCAAACCTAATTTTAAACCAAGAAAGGGTTATATGTAAAACACAGCAATTTTATTTTTTGGTGGACTCCAACAAAATTTTGACAGTGAGAATCCAGCTTTATTTTTCACCCAGCAGCAAGAATTCGGGGGTTTCAGCTGGTTGACAGTGCCAAACTTGACCCTTTATTCATTTTTGGGTGGGTAACCCCTAATAAAAATTCCCCACCAAATAAATTGTTTCTTGCAAATATGTTCTATTAACCTCCTTACTACTCCCACTATCCCCTTTTCATCTATTTTATTTTTAAATATACTTCCCCCTTGATTTAGCCCTAATATGTATGCTGAACCTAACATCTTTGAGGCTTCATCAAATATCACATATTTTCTATGTTTCACCCTTTAGATATATACTTTTAGTTCTTTTTTGCTTTTATTTACTTCTTAATGTTTTTTATATTGGTCATATTGCTTTATTTACAGCACTAAGCTTTTTTAGCCAAGATCATCTAAAACCGACAAAAAGACACAGGGCTCAGCAACAACTGGCTCCAAGTCCACTTCCACCAAGGCCAGAAGTCCCCCTCCCCCTGTGACTGTTCTCTCTTCTCTTCACCTGATTATCATAAGGAGCCTGAGGACTATCCAAAGAAGACCAAGGCTACTGGCCACGTGGCTTGGGATCCACTGGCCATCCACACCATCTGTGATGTGGGTGGAGAGTTCAAAGTCCCCAAGCCCTTACTCAGCTACTTTCCCATCATATCTGTGAAGGGCAGCCCTGGATACGTTGTAGATAATTACATTGTAATTGTAATAATAAAAAGCAGCAAGCCAAAAGCAAGCACTTTGTTTGCAAGGATAAGTCTTGTGGGGCTGCCTGAACACTGAAGGCTGGGAAAGGGTTCCTGCTGAGAAGGGGGAATACAAAAACTGAGCCCACCAATCACCTGATCACAAGGATGGTGAAGTGGTACCTTGTTCAATTAATCCTCACCTATGTCCACCTCTGTACATCTAATCTGGCCATCAAGGCCCTACAGCACTTAAAGATCAACAATCTCAAGTTGGTGCCAACTCAAGAGCAGTTGGTAAAGCTCATCAGCAATAAAAAGATTGCTGCCAATCTTCCTCTCCCAAGGCCTCTGATGTTCTCTCTGAACTTATACTCACTCACAAGCTCAAGAAGCTCCCAAATGAGGAGTGCTTCCTCCTCCAAAATGGTGGGCTGGGGTTCAAGGATTGTGTCATCTGCTAATCAACTCAGAAGAACCTGATGGATTTAAAAGGGAGTCAACCTGGCTAGTTGACATGCTTTTGCCAATTGCATCCAGATGGTTTATCAGCTCTGGATGGTTCATGCCAGATTGATATCCAGGTGATTCCACTTGCCTTTTTCCTACTTCCCAGGGCCACCAAGGACATATAAACCTGTGCCTTTTCCATCCTCTGCCAAGAGCTTGTGCTTCTTCCCCCCACTGTTGACACCAAGAAGTCCCTCACACACTTGTGCCAACTCTCCTGATGCTGAAAAGGACCAGGCCACTCTGAATACAGAGGAAAAGGTAAGGCTTTGTTCTCTTGGCTTACACATATGCAACATGGACTTCAATCCTGCTCAGTTTAATGCATATAAACAGCTGTTTGATGGAAAGTGCTGGGGTGCCACTTTCATTACTGTCAAGCAGTTTCTTGAAATGTGCAGGCCAATGCTGAACTTATTAGATTGAGCTTCAGGGATACCCTGGACACCTGCAAATTTGTGCTGGCACAATTTAGTGCCTTGGCTTTTTTAAAGCCAGATTGCACTGTTCAGGGGTTTGAGGTTCTCTCAAGGGATACATATATAGGGAAGCATACAGAGTTCAGGCCTCCCCTAGAGTACTTTAAGCCCTAGTGAATTGGGAAGGTTGCCACTCAGAGGCAAGCCATGGCCAGATTCAAAGCCTTGTGGAACATATATTGGGCTGCTGTCAATGACAAGCTGAAGATGACTTCATCTCTTGAGACCTATCATAGGTACCTCAAGTCAAACTTTGGGCTTCACCCTAAGTTCAGTAAGTTTCTCTCTCTCCTCCAATATGAGCAGAGAAAATTATATCTAAACTGCGTGATCTGACCAACTGCATCCCCCACCAAGCCCTCAACTAAGTTACTCCTGTTCACAAAGGACATACAGAACACAAAAAAGCAAAATTATAAAGTCTCTGAGCTCAAGAAGCAGCTTGATCTCATTGCAAAAAGTCTCCTGGGAGGGGTAAAAATGAAGAAGGGGAAGAAGGGTAGGGAATAAACTTGCTTTTTCTATGTTTTTTGCTTTTAACCTTTTAACTTTAACTTTTAATTTTTAGTTCAATTTTTACATTTTTAAATATTATTGATTTTTTAAGTATAAATGGTAAGTTTGAGATGCTTAATCATAGTTGAAAGTGAATGAAATGTCTTAATTTTTTTAATTTACTAGTAAAACCTAAGATATTCAAAGCTGTGTTTATATGAAGTATAACAAATAAAATTTTAGTTTATTTATATTTTGTAGTTTTTATTCTATTTTATTTTATCTTTATTTTTGTATTATTAGAATTTTAATTTTTATCGTAAAAAGTTTTATGGTGAAGTGTGTTTTTACGTATTAAATGAGATATAATTGCTTATTTCTCCCTATTATTAGTTAAAGTATGTTTTTATTGCATTTTGAGCTCTTTGGGGTCACTTTAGTATACTATAGCTGTATGAAATAATACAGTAGTTTTCAAACCTGTTGAGATAAATGTAAAATCTCAGTTTAAAAAGTATACAACTCAGTCTAAAAACAAAATAAAAAATTAAGGAATTTATATTAAATTACAATAGATTTGAATCCACTTTGATTTTGTTTTTAGACTGAGATTTTTTGTTTATCTCAACAGGTTTGAAAACTAATGTATTTTATATTAAAAGTATTCAGTACCTCAACTACTGTTAATTGAAAAAGTGTTAACTTCCAGTAGTCAATCAGACAAAAAACCAAATTCTCACTTTACTTAATAGTTGAATACCAGGGATTCAATTTCATCACTTTTGCCCTGAAATCCCAACACTGTTTTTCTGAAAAACCAAACTCCAACTATATTACATCATCACCAGTAAAAATATAAGTTATGTTTAAAATTAGGGTAATAATATCATATAGTCAGAATTTATTTCCAGAAAAAGAATTCAAGATTGAGGTGGGTACCTGTTAATGTTTTGTATACTGTAGATTCAGAACCTGTTGGGAAAAATGCGGGATTTTCAAACTCCTTTGCATGAACTCACCAACTTGGTGGAATATTTTTCATCCTTTTATATAAAAAATAAGCTGTTTGGGATGAAAAAAATCCATTAAGTTGGTGAGTTCATGCAAAAGGATTTAAAAATCCTGCATTTTTCCCAACAGGTTCTGAATCTACAGTATGATTTTGGAAAGTATATGATACAAGGAAGAGGGAATTTATTAAATTTTGATATTTTTATTAAAATTAGAAGGAAACAATTTAAGTATGAAATTATACAACATAGTCTCTGTGTATATTATAAGATTTTAGTTAGGAGAATATTTATGAAGGATAAGAGTTAACCTCTAATGAGATATTTGGATTAGGTCTTGTGGCCAGATTCTATTTGATGGTTTAAGTCAATTTTCAGTAAAATGATGTCCTAGGAAGGAGTAATCAAATGTGTTATACAGTATTTTTCAATCATGTGGTGTTAAGAAAAATCAACTTAGATAAAAACAAGAATAGAAGTAACCCAAAAAATATTTTTAATCAAAAATAAATTTGTTGGTTTTTTGCATCTGAGTTAATTTTTCTTAGTGTCACAGCTTTTAAAACTACTGTAACATTATTTTTAAAATTATTTGAACTTATCTATACTGTAAATTTAGAACCTAAACATAAAAATGCATTATTGTCAAATCCCTAGTCCAAATTTCAAATCACATTTGCAGGCAACTCAGCTGAGTGAAAAATAAAATGTTTAATAAAATCAACCATTTAATTTGATTTTTTCATTTGTTTAAATTTGTAAATTTTGAATCCCTTGAGCAGATAACTCAACTAACTAAAGACAAAGCACAGCAAGAAAATGTGGGATATATTAATTAGAAATGCGGGATTCTAATATAAAATTTAAGATTTCCTGTATGTCTAACAAATCATAGACAACATGTAAAAATTAATGAATCTGAAATTGTGGGATTGTCAAATCCAAGAACCAAATTTCAAATCAAAAATGAGGTGAATTTGAAATAAATATAATTTATGGGTGTCTCAAAAAGGATGTCAAAGGATCTAGAGTGGATATGTGCTAAATTCTTTTAGCAATCATAGGCATTCTCAAAAATCACCCTATTCCATTTTAGGGTGGCTAAAATTTAGATGCTTGATTACAGTAGACTTTGAAACTCTAATAATAAAATATAATTATATATTACAATCTATTTTTATTGAGTTTCTTTTTGCTTGGTGTGTTGATAGTTAATTTGCTTTTTATAATTTACTTTCATTTAATTGGATAGTTTCACCTCCAGTTGCCTTGGTAATAGGAAATCAAGTCGCCTCCACAACTACAGCAGTGGTCTCAAAGGAGACTTGATTTCCTATTGCCAAGGCAACTGGAGGTGAAACTATCCAATTAAAGCAAACAAATTATCAACAGCAAATGAACTATCAACACATCAAGGAAAATACAACATGATAAGATAGATTATAATATATAATTTTATTTTATTATTAGCGTTTTTAAAAATCTACTGTAATCAAACATCCTTAATAGCAATACATAAACACAGATTGTTACAGCAACAGGCCAATATTTTAGTCAAAATAACAAGTAAAAAGAAAGTTTATAGGTATAAAATAATTGAAGTCCTCAATTAACAAGGTTTAAATCAATGAGCTAAAATCAAAGTGAACTTAACTGATGATTTTCCCCTTTCCACCTCTCCTTCCTTCCTCAAAAAGAAGTTTGTTTTGCCCCTGGCTTTGCCAGGGGCCAAAAACTTTTAAAAAATCCTGTTTTGTCATAAGGGTGGCACATTGGCATTAAATGAATTTTTTATTGCTATAATAGTGATTTTGAGTGCATAACATTGTATCATTTCCAGGTTTAGACAATTTTATATTTCAATTAATTTTCATGTCTAAACATGCTTATCCAAATTGAATTTTTAATTTGATTTTATCCAGAGTGGAGCTTCTTGATTTGTATTGATCTGTCCTAGTTTCTTACTGTACATTCAATTTGGATTCCAGTTCCTGCAATTAATACTTGAGTTTACTAGTGGCATTCAAAAGTGATTTGAAATTTGGTTCTTGGATTTGACAATCCTGAAATTCCAAAAACATAGTAAACTTAATGAAAATTGTTGATGAATTTGAACACTTCAAATCTGATTCCAGTTAATTCATTTCATCCACTTGAAACATGCTGTTTGACTTGAAATTTGCAAAGTATCTATGAGTTTCCACAATTTTAAATATTCAAATAAAAATACAAAAAATCCAATTTAATTTAAAAAGGCTATCCTGTAAATGTGATTCAAAATTTGGACCAAGGATTTGACAATCCCGTATTTTTACGTTTAGGTACTGAATTTACAGTATGTTACTATTTTAATGTAATTTTTGAGAAAAACATAGATGATTAGATTTTTTACAGCTTCAATATTACTTCTGCACATGTGTTTAAAAGAGGATATGTCAAATGCCTGCTTATCTCTGCTCAATCAGTCACATAAATGATTTAAATGCTTTTAAAATATCATTTGTGGCTTCAGCCATTTGCTTTCATTTTACTAAACTCAGTTTAATAATCTTTTAACTGTTTTGTACTAGCAGAGTTACAAGGGGAAAATGATTGAAACTAAGATGACTATCTTTATTGAGATATAAGAATTACATAGTTGGGTTGAATAATTATAAGAGGAACAAGATTGGGATGATCAATCAGTTGGATTGGACAGGGGGTGGCATGATCCTTATAATGAATGAAGCAAAAAATCAAGCTGTTCACTGAGCTGGTATTTTCACTGGTTCTTATTGATGGGTTTAGTAATCCAAGTTGACTTCTGCATTTTGCTACAGGTCATGGAGAAGTTGGTTTGAGGGTCACAGAACCTCTTGTGTGGAACCTTGCCAAGGGGTAAACCCTGTTGTTTTGACACAAATTTTTGTCAGGATTTCATCTTTAATCTTTCTGCTGCTATATTTGTTAACAGCTTTCTTGAATCAGTTTACCTCTGTGACAAAATTGTGGGATAGTATGAAGCTGTTTCAAAGTGGTGGGGAATCACCACCCAAATCCACATAGAGTTAATGATTAACCACCAACGTGGCTTCAGATATTGTTTTGTAAAATTTCCAATTGAGATACTAGGATTAAGTAAAACAATTAATCCTAACCAAAGTATCCCAAGATAAATAGCCTGTGAAAGCATCAGAGTGTCTTCAGAATAAATTTCAGGGCATTGAGATGCAACACAATTTTCAGTTTCCAAGACAGGGGGTATAACTCAAAGATCAGCAGACATGAAATTAACATTGGGGGGTGCCAACAGCAAAGTTCCAACTGCAGGCCCCATCTCCCAGTAATGATACGACTGAGAATCAGCTTGTAGGGAATTTAGCGCAACAATCCAACTACAGGATGCATTTTAAAAATGTAAATTAGACCAAGGGATATATGATTTTTATTGAGTAAATTTTTGTGAGGACTCAACTCTTAGAGTTAAAACAGTGAAAATTATTCAATATATATCAAAAATTGACTGAGCAATACCACCTGAATCCTGAGCTTCTATTTTTTTCACATCATCAAGTGAGTATCTGGTCCAGGTTACAAAAAACCCTTGGGTGACCAATTTCTGATGACCATGCTGATAAATAAGTTCATATTAGGTGACCCTTAAGTTACGTCAATTTATCAACATCAACTTACAGGGGGAATCAGATTTGACTGGCAAACTGGAGCAGCTGTAACCCATTTGCAATCAACTGTTTGATTAAAGTACATTAAATTAGTCAGTTTTGTTAAAGGTTTTCTGGCTTTCTGAGCCTTCCTACTCAGCTAAATAATCCCTGGCATTATGGAACTTACTGTGATAACCTCTGTCTTTCATTTTATGGATTGCTACTAGCCAATTCAATTAAATTTCTTCTTAGTTCCCAATTTATATATTTATATCTAATAACTATTAGTGATCTAATTTTAAGTTAACTAAGTTTAAGAAGCTTACCTTTGGATTAAAGCTCCTGTTTAAACCTAAACAGGTTAATTAAAGCTTACTTTTAACTTAACTCCAATGTTTTTAACTTTGTACCTGTTTCACCTTGCTTGGTCTTTTTTCATGTCTTCTGTCTACCTCCCAAACCTGCTTTTTGTTTTCTCTTTCCTCTGGCTTCCCTTACCAGTACCATAAATTTCCATTTGGGTTGTGTTAAAACAAGACTAGCTTTAAATGGTTAGTCTTGTATTCATTGATTTAACATTGTAGTTAAATTCACATCCCTCATTCTTTACCTCACTTCCTCTGCAAGAATAAATACATTGGTTTACTATTCTCAACAGTAAATTGAGATTGTTTGACTTGCACCCCAACAGGCACTTGTTAGGTTTTAGATCTTATTTTCCCCTTGTTTTATCTTATGTTCCTTTTGCATTATATTTCTTAGACTTTGGATTTCCATCATGATTCATTTTGAAAATTGTTCTACCATCCCAGTATCCTTTACAATAACCCCAATAATTAATTTTGAATATCTTCAACCTGCAAATTGACTTGGATCTATACCCCAATTTTAATATTAGGGTTCTTGGTCAGTAATCCATCATTTGAACTGGTATTTATTTTTTCTTCCTTAGGTTAATCAACCAACATAGCCCCATTTTACTTCTTATAAGCTACTAGGAGCCTTTATTCAGTTACTTCTTCAAACTATTCCTACATTCTTGTACTTGACAAACATCAATATTTTAGGCCTTAAGGCACTATTTTATAATATTTACCAAAATGCTTCAGACTTTACAGTTTTTTAAACACAAGGTGTGGTGGCCCACCCTTTACTACATCATCCATGAAGCACTAGAACAATGTGAGGTATGTGAAAAATAAACCAAAAGCAACATACTGCCTAAGTCAGTACTCCAAATCCAAACACAGCTATCATTCAAGGTCTGGGCGCTAGAAATTGTAGGCCCCATGCCTGGAAAAACCAAAAACAAAGAGAACATAATCACTACTATTGACTTTATCATCAGATGGCAAGTGAAGTAGGCCATAAGTCATATACTGGCAACAATGTGCAATTTTTTATAGGACAAGAAATAATCAGCAAGTTCAGGAATCCAGAATTGCTCATAATAGATGGTGGCAAGGAACTAATGTCTGACAATTCTAATGTATACCTGATCAAACAAGGAGTTAAGCACACAGTAACCACACCCTACCATCCTCAGGCCAACAGTAGAGTAAAGAGTCTGAATAGCAGCCTGGTGCAAGCCCTTGTCAAACTCACCACTGGAGCACCAAAAGATTGGTCTAAAGAATTTTTTAACCACCCTCCTTGCATGCCTGACCTAAGTGAACAGATCCATGGAGAAAAGTTCATTTGAACTAGTTTATGGCATAAAGCCAAACATTGTTCAAGCCCTCGCAGGGCTAAAGCTGGCAATAACCAACAAGATCCCATCCCGTTCAGAACCCCAGATACTTCATGCCAGCAGTGATCAAGTGGAAAAGGAAGAAAAGCGTCCACAAGATATATTTGTCCCTCTGGAAGACAGACATGAAGTTGGAAACAAAGTCTGGATAATAAATAAAGACAATAGTAAACTACAACCAGAGAAAGTAAGCCTCACTATTGTTCTAAAGATAAATGATAACAATAACTTACCTGGTATAAGGCTTGGGCAAAAGAAAACAAGACAAAGTCATGTACCATGACATACTTCACTCATGCAAGACCTGTCAAAAACAATGTGAGACCATCATCCCAGCAACTAATTAGCAGCTGGTAGATTATGGAGCTCACATCCCTGATAATCTTCCAGCAGACGTCTCTACTGAGGATGACAACCTTCAGCTGGGAGGTGTCAAAACAGCGGGGTTGACCTCTAGAAAAGTTCCACATAAGAGACCCCAAGTCACTCAAACCAACTTTCCCACCACTCAAAGCCAAATGCAGAAGTCAACTCAAATTAGTAAAACAAGGAACAAGAACTAATAACAACCTTGTCTAGGTGGTAACTCAATTTGACACTTCACTCATTAGCAAGATCAAGCCACCCCCTTGCCCAATACAATTGATTGATTGTCACAATCCTGTTCCTCTTAAAATGATTCTTTTCAACTATATAATCCCCATATCCTAATAAAGGCCTTATCTAGTTTTCAAACATTTTCCCATGTAAATATACTAATACAGCACAGTTACAACAATATGAAGGGCTTTGAAAATGTTGTGGTATTGTGGGCTGTCACAACACCTGCATGGTTATAATGGCTTTCCTTTTCCAGAACAGCCAAATTAGGAGGATTAACAGGACTGTTTTTGGGTTCAGAAAATCAATTGGGGTTGATGTGAGGCTTATTACTAAAACAGGACGGTTGCATCCCTAAGGGTTAGCATAAAACTATGCAGCCATTGAAGCATTACAGTAACTGAATGAATTGCTTGGCTGATGCCCAGATTGTGATTCAAACGAGATATGTAGAATACGACGTTATACATTTAAAACAAGCAAAAGTTGGCATGATTGCCTTTTTGGATGTTTATTACCATTATGAGACACCCTAATTGATGACAGCGCATTATTCTGGTGGATTGGTATGTTTCAAATGATTATTTATGAGCGCAAATCAACAGAAATTAAACTAATACCTTGTTGCATCCAGTGAATAATAAATATGACTTCAGCCCCTGTCCCGCCATGGGACTTGCAGGTTGTGACTTGGCTTTGATTTAATGCGCTTGTTAAACCCAAGGATTTATTTTAAGAATCAACATCCCTTCCTTAATAAAAATAGGTTTTTATGTGCAGTGTAATGGTGAAATGCAAATAACGAATATTGGGTGGGGGAATGGTAGGTCCTTTAGTTCGAGTGGAATTAATTTGATATTGAATATCCATCGGTTTGATGCAATCGTCATTACAACAGTTCAAGAAGCTTATGCGAAATTAGCAATCTACAAAAGCTTGAGGACTAGGGCTCTACGCTTTTCACCTGAACAAGTATAGATTTTAAACTAAATCCTAGATTGAAACTGTTGCGATTAAAATTATGATGGAGCTGTACTCTACTGGCATTACACTGTTTCATTTATAAATATCTATTGGGTTTGATCTCATCATGGGTGCAGTTAAAATTTGTTTATGCTTTCAACCTGGGATCCCATTTTTACCAAATTAATAAAATGCATTTAATTTATGACTCGACCTTAGTCTGAGCACTCAGCTTATAGGCCACTTCAAAATAAAATATATTATAAATCAATCAAAATATGGATAATCAAAAGCAACTTAGTACCTCATCCAATCCTCAAACAAGTATAAATACACCAAGCTTGCAGAAAGAAGGGCATGCAGCTCATTCTTACACTCATTCTCACTACACTTGCCAGTGTCCGTTCTATCGATCAAGACCAATTTCTTGAGTCTTATTGTACAAATAAAGCAGTAGCTATAACTCTTACTCGAGCCCGTGTTAACGGTGCCATCAAATGCCGTGAAGATAAATGTTTAAATGTAGAAAGAGCTACTGCATGCAAGGATAAATCAACTGTCAAAGTGATGGATGGCATTGTTGTAGAGAAAGAAGATCCTAAATATTACATTTACTATGGACACATGACTCTCAATCCAGAGATCTCTAAAATTAAACAATATTGGTCTGCCAATGAACACTTGTCGAGTAGATTGCGATTTGAAAGTAAATTCAAAAGAAGCTATGCTGGTTTTAGCTTTGACATCACCGATTTTGACTCTGCCAAACAGCTAAATGTTTTCTTAAACGAATATCCCAAGCTTCTCACAGATGCCAATCGTCGTGATCTCGCACTGGTTTTGAAGGCCTCGCAGTGGCAAACCCTTGCTGACCCAATCATTGAATATAATGCTAATTACCTTTCGATTCGTGGCAGCATTGCCGATGTCGAGAAAATGGCCAACCAAAAAGGATTTGTCCAGCCTCCAATGCCAGTCTATATTACCGTAGACAAAATCTCCAAAATGGTCATCTCCGATCTTAAGAAAAAATATGCTTGGATCACAGGTTATTCAACTGAAAAGATGTATGGCAAGTTTGGCACGATATCTGCCTTCTTTCAGCTTTAAATTGACTTTAATGTAGTATGATTTGAATTATGGTTGGATTATAAAGATAGATTCAATATATGATTTTTAAGCTAACAATGCAATCAAATGATTTGATTATATATTTTTTTATCCAATTTCACAATTTATATTAAATGTCGAGTATTTACTTCTTAGAAGTATAATAAAAAATAAAGGGGAAACTTAAGAAGAGAATTCACTTTATTGATATGATTATTAGGGTTATATAGTATCATGAGAAGCCACATATTGTCCATATACATAATGACAGTCATGGGGCTTGTCCAGGTAATGTTCCGCTTAGGACTTGAAAGGTTTGATCCCCATATTAGTTGGGCAATTGATAAGAGTGCCACCAACTTAATGGTTAGTTGGGGAATCACTCAAGGAATTACTTTCCCGAGAGGGAGTAATTGAAGATATTGCAATATAAATAAGCTTTTAAATTTACTATTTTTTCAGCAAAAAGCTGCTAGAAATATAAAATTCAAGGGATGGCTTTAGGCATTAAGCTATATTCTATATATGTTGTGCAACAAGGCCTACCAATCCCTTGGGTGCTTAACCATATGGGTCATTATTTTAGGGATTAGGCCATTTTCTAATGCACATGCTGCTCAAGCCTCAGCGTAACACAGTTCAATTTTGAAAAAGTAACTAATCAACATTTTATATTTAAAACATCAATAACTCAATAGAAAATTAATATTTTCACATACTGTAAACTATCAAAATGAAGCTAAAAATTATATGTTTCTATTGGTGTAAAATTTTAATATGTATACTATACTCAAAATAAAATCAAAATTAATTTAAAAGAGTATAATCCAGATTTTATTATATGATTCTATCTAATGATATAAAGTAGATCACTTCAAAGCTAATAGATACTATTTTTTTAATGTATAACAGATCTTTTTTATTTGAAGAAATTAAATATAAGATTGAGAGCTTTATTTTCACATTTTATTTTATTTAAAAAGCCCAATTATTTATGATTTTATGGTAGTTTGAAGTTATGATGTTTTTATCACTGTTTAGATTAATTTTAAGGTTCAAGTGAGCTTTGAACCTCAAATTAAGCATTCTTTAAATGGAATTATTTAATATTTTATCATTTTAAAATATGCAAAAGAGTTACAATTAACTGAATACATCATTTTAATTGATTTGTATTGATTACAAAGAGGATATGATGTAATAATAATGCTTAGCTGCTTCACATATATCACTTGTGCATGAAAACTGGGTATTTAATTAATTCTGCAAACATAAATTCAAGTTTAAACTATAGTAAAAGCTATCAAACCATTTCTTTCATAATGGTGTCATTTAGCTTGGTATATAAGAGCTAAAGCACCACAAAGCTTCCAATCAAAAAGACCCCATTCAAAGGCCACATTCTGATCAGAACTACTTCATCATTAAGGCACATTTCAGAGATCCAACCTAATTACAGATTCAAAATGCTACCATGTCCTCAGTTAAATTTACTTCTTCCATGCTATGCTTTTTTCCTTGGGAGCTTCAACAAAAAGAGAAAGAATTGCAATGTTAAAAAGGCATTCCTCTTTATTGCTGGTGATGATCTTGATAATTTCATCAAGCACTTCCTTACTCAAACTGAATTTGGGAAAGCTCAGTTCCTGCCAACTATTCAAATCAAAAATAGCAATGAGTTCATTGAAAACTTAAAGGATCTCATTAAATCTTCTCCCCAAAAGCATCTCCCAGCCTTGCAATCTCTGGTTACTTCCAGTTACTCTTTAAAAAAGCTTAATGATATGGGGTTTAATATAACCAAAAGTGAGTTTGAATACTCAAGAAAAAATAAATGAAAATAAACATGTAAGCCTAAACAAAAAAGGCAAAAAATAATAACTATTCATTTAAAAAAGAAATAACTAAAAAATAATTAAAAAATTGCTGGAAAATTCTTTTGAAACAAGCCAGTTTACAAAAAAAGTGCCTGAAAAAATTTATAAAGAGATAGAAAAAGAGATGAGTAATTACACAACTGAAATTAAATAATCTCTACTTAAAACAAAAAAAGAAATATATGAAAATATGAAAATAAAAAATGAAATTTCAGTTTCAATTTCTACTTACTATAAATTAATCGCTAAAAATATAATAAAAAGTAAAAAATAAACCAATATGTGCAATATTTGTAATTTAAAAAATTCACTAGAAAAAAAGAAGGAAGAATGTGAAAGTAAAAACTTACCATTACCAGAATCTATAGACAATGACTTAAAGACTATAAATGATGAGCCTTGTGTTGTAGTTATATATTATAAAGAAAACTTAAAGGTTGGAAGTGGTCCAATTGAGACCAACAATTGTTTTTATTCAGAAAAAACCTACAGTAGTTTCAAAAGCTATGGTGGTAACCAAAAATACCTCAGATTTAAACAAAATGATTTTGGATTTGAACAAAATCCAAGTTGCGCAAGATTCAGGATTCAATTAATTTAAATATTTTTGGTTAATAAATGAACTGTCAAACCAAAAAAATTCACTAGCCCATTATACAAAATTATAGCAAATAGCAAGCAGCGTTATTTAAACCACAAACAAAATGAACTGACACAACAAGTGAGATGGATGGATATAATTCTGGAGTATATTATAATCCAATCAGGATTCATATGAGGTACCAACAGAAGGACTAAAATGAAATAAAATTTGAGCAAACTAGAAGCAAGATTCCACAAGCACAAAACAAAACAAAATCACACAAGATGTGTAGTATGAGCAGCCTAAAATAGAAGTATAACAGTTTTACAGCCAATCAACATCTATCCAATTTAGGGACAGAGGCATTTTTATTCATTTTTATGGATCCTGATTTGTATGAAATGGTTTTAAGAACCTTCCAAATATGGACTTGAGATTTCAATAAAAATAAATCATAAAATTTTAAATTTCTACTTTTAGTGATTTTATCCTAGGTTTTTTATAATGGTTTTTAACAGCAACAACATTTTTGACAGTGCCAGCAGCTAAGCCAGCTTTAATGGAGGTGAGGCTCAGGGCGTGGAGGCACCTGTTTATAACCAAGTCTTTGAGGCAGGTAACAAGGAAGCCAACCTATACCTGACCCATATGGCTTTGACTTGTTCAGTAGTCATGTAGTGTCTAGCTCTGCCCCTGCTCCTGTACCCACCCCTGCACAAGCTGCCCACCAACCAACCAATCAGGATGGCAACCTCAATCCAGAAAAAATTTCTGCCACCACCCAACCTGCCCCCCTACAGCCAATCAGGCTTCAGCTCCCGCAGCCCAGTGCCCCAAGTGAAGAATCATAACTGCCCAAATTCTCCAGGAAATTGTGGCACTGAACCTGCAGGGTCTGTCCTGGGATCAGATTGCTGACCAATGGCAATTCACCTGGGCTACAATAATGCAGGAATTTAATAATTTAATAAATAAGGGGAATCTGATTGGGATGGCCAGGAAGCCAAAGAAGGCCCCCAAGTCCCAAATCACCAAGGTGTACCCAATTATGCTTGACCTCCTGCAGCAGGACCCCAAGCTTCCCTTGACGCAGGTCTGTAAACAACTTGCAAAACATAACATTTGGGTGTCTGAGCACATGGTGTAGCTTTGGATGTATGAGAAGGTGGCATCAGTCCGTGTGCTGACCAATGTTGCCAGCAACCAATGGGATGGCGCTGAGGATTCCCTATATGATCCTGCCATCAAATCCACCCTGGTCTAATGCTTGACTAGTCTAACAGATGACATCATCTTTATCTCCTACTACAAGCTATCAATAGCTTTTGATGATTTTGGCAAGCAAGGAAGAGCCATCACTCAAAAAGGAAGTAAGAAGATCAAGAAGGAGACTTTCATTGGTGCGTTTCTGGCTGTTTCAGCCAAGGGTTCTGTCTATTATCAGACAAACCCAGATTTCACCAATGGCTACAAGTACAGCCACATCCTTGGTGGATTACTCAATTCCTGGGATGGCTCAAATTCCAAGCACCAGGTTTTCTTGAGCCACCAGATGGAGGGTAGCTCCACCGCCCTCCAGGCCATCCAGGGTTGCGGGCACCAGGCCTTGGTCTACACTGCCAGCCATGCAGACATCCATCTGGGTGATGTTGTATTCTTTAACATCAAAGACACAGTACAGGAGCACCGCCCCCAGGCTTTCAATGACCTCTATCTTGGGGTCCTTGAACACAATTCTCTCTTTGATCATCAAATGGTGGCTGAATTGTTTGCACAAATGGTTTTTCATGTGAACATGGGCAACTAATCATGTAAGGATAAGCGCCTCCCACCCCGTGCCATAGTCACCTAACAGCCAATCAAGGCAATGGCAGATGAGGAATATGACAAGAAGTATATGGCGGCCATCAAGCAAAATCCTCCTACCCCTACCCCCGCCACACTACCCCTCACCTTCCAGCCCCACCCACCCAATCACAGACCCCCCAGGCCAGCACCACCTCTACATCCTACTTCCCGGGCTATTCTGCCTACTAGGCATCACTCTTCCCTGCCCCAATAAACCCCCTGTTGCCAAACATTTTCTATTTATGTTATATTTATTTTGAATTTCAATTGTCCATATTCTCTTTGTTTATAGTTGGTTTTATTCTTTATGTTCTGCTTATTTCTATAAAATCATACATTTACTATTCCATGTATCTAGATCCAGAACACAGCTGTTCTTAGCTCTTTACAAATCCCCTTATGATAATATTAACAACAATTTGGTGGTTGTCAAAATTTGAATTAGAAAATTATAGGTTAATTTTGTTTAGATAAAGTTGGTACTGATCCAAATTCAAAACCTTAATGATAAACTTTAAGCCAATCAGGAGCCAAGTGATAAAGTGATTATTGTGACATAAAGGGACATTAATAATTTTTTGATGCATTTGCACTAATTAATATGATTGGCTGGTTGTTTTGCCATTGCCGCTGTGGCAAGTTGCCAATAGACTAGTGCTAACCCAGCAGCTGATTGGGCACTAGTCCATCAACAACTTGCCACAACAGCAATGGCATATAATAGCAAAATATCAAACCAATCATATTAATTAGCGCACATGCATCAAAGAATTATTAAATGTCCCTTTATGTCACAACAATCACTTTATCACTTG
Source organism: Entomophthora muscae (assembly GCA_014839935.2). Taxonomy (NCBI): domain Eukaryota; kingdom Fungi; phylum Entomophthoromycota; class Entomophthoromycetes; order Entomophthorales; family Entomophthoraceae; genus Entomophthora; species Entomophthora muscae. Next base: position 198,067 of record QTSX02000127.1, read on the forward strand.
GCTCCTGATTGGCTTAAAGTTTATCATTAAGGTTTTGAATTTGGATCAGTAACAACTTTATCTAAAAACAGTTAACACTATAATTTTCTAATTCAAATTTAGCTGATCACCAAATTGTTATTAATATTTTCACAAGGGGCTATGCCAAGCGCCAAAAATAATATGGTAATCAAGGAAACAATGCCAACACAAAGCAAACAACACATATTTAGATGGTTATAAAACATATACAAAATGGGTAAAAAAAGGGATAATGTAGTAAATGGGAAAACAAAAAAAGAATAAACAAAGAGGCAATAGTATCAAAATAATACAGAATTATTGGGGCAAAAGCTATAAAAACATATGAAAAGGTTAGTAAAAAATCAATGAGAGAATTAGAGAAGCTTTTGAAGGATCTGACTTGGCAATTGCTAAAATCAAAGACATTGACTGCAAGGTCAAAGCCAAAGTTAGTCTGCCGTCCTCACTGGGGACAAAATTGACAAGGTGTCTGAAAAGGCACTAATGACAAAAAGGCCAGATACCCCAGAGAAGACCATCAAGCGTCTTCTCAACATCCAGAAGATGGTGGTCAAGGGTCTCCAGTTCAAGGTGTACATCTTTCTGCGCCGTCTGTTTGGGTTGACAACCCAGAGATGTATGAACATCTCAAACCCACCAAGCGTGCCAGGGCAGAGTATACTGAATTGCCAGTGCAATCAATTGCGCCAAGAATGGCTAAGCCGGCTGAGGCTGCAGGCAAGGAAGAAACACAAGAAGGTAGCCTAAAAAACAAAATTAATAAATTTTCAAAATACTTACCTTTTTTTCTTAGAAAACTTAGACGGCAAACTCTGCCAAGTCCTGGTCCCCTTTGTCCCGGCCACCTTTTATGCAAATTATGCCACTCATGTGGCCAAGCAATTGTATCTTCCCCCCTCTGTTGTGCAGGAGCTGGAGGACTGCATCCACAGGTCCTTTCCTATGTCCAGGGAGGCATTGGCTGGGCTGACACATGGAGAGGGGGCATATGAGTGGGCAGTTACTGCCTACAAGGATGCCCAACTGGTCCGCCTGGACCCGGTTAACCTCAGTGGAGTTTACTGTGTAAACTCCATTGAGCTTGTTTGGGACGTCCTGGCAACACTCCCATTCAAGAATATACCAGAGATGGGCCAGGCTCATGTAGCTGCTTGCTTCTGCTTCCCGTTGGAGCATACCCTATCTTACCTTCTGGACAACTTTGGGCGCGCGGTGGGAAAATTGGCTGTTGCAGACGCAGCAGCTGTCAAGAAAACTAAGATCCTCCTGGAAGACTTTGGGCTAGCCTGGAGTGCAGATGAGACAGGGCTCCCCTTGGCAATGGATCTTACCTTTGCGAAGACCAGGTACAATAAGAAGATCAGTATGGTCTATAATAAATTGTGAAATTCATGGAAGCCTTTGCTGGGCAAATGCTTCACTTGGTGGTTTACCTTGGCTATCTTTTCTTCTTTGGGATGAGCACCAGCGTAGAAGATCTAGACAGGGTCCTTCTGAGAATCAATGAGGCCCGGCTTGCACTTGACAAGAAGAAGGTCCCCCCTGGATATGACTTGGTGAACCATGTAATCCAAGACGCCCTGCTCCTGGCAGGGATTTACAGGTTTGCAGCCCTGCCCAAAAAGCTGCTCCTCAGTTTGCACCTTACCCTACTCCCCTTCACCAGCAGGAGGGAGTTTTTTAATAAGGGCATATCTACTGTCCACGGTGTGGCGGTGGAGGTTGTGCACCACCTCCATTGCGGGGTGGGCACATACCAAAGAACCCACTACAGGTGTTCACAATAAATTCTCTCTTCTAATAAAAATCATTACAATTCATATTATTTTTATTATAATAAAATTTTCTAATTCTTATTTCAGCAAACCAGTTTTACAAAAATATATTGCAGAAAAAGGTTTCATAAAAGCATAAAATAATACGTTAATAAAATAAATTCCAACCTGTACACTTTACGTTTAATTTTTATAAGACTATTTTATATTTATTTGACAAAGTGGTATAAATCTATTCCCGTAATCCAGTATCAAGCGTTTGGGATTACCTCAGATGGCATAATAAAATAATATATAATAAAATAAATAAATTACTTACATCTATTGATGGTCCTTCTGAATGTGATTGCGGGCGTGGAAACATCTAAATATAAAATGATAATTAATAAATCTTGAATAGTAAATAAGAGAATATAAAAAAATGGACACACTAAGCCTTTAATTGATTGGCTGTTTGGCTAGGCACACGGGGATGAACAAATCAGCGTGGCCATAGAATTTGGCCACGGTCTCAGCTGGGAGGGTGTGGATCCCGGCCTGCAGTAAATTAAAGAGGTCCTCAGTTCCAGTTGGGGTTCCTCACTTGACAACTTGCTTGAGCCACCCAAAGACTTCCTCAATGGGATTTAGGAAGGGTGAATAGGCTGGGAGGAAGATAAGGCACAAATTTGCTGTGGACAATTGCTGGGGGCCCACAGCAATGCTGGTGTCAATTGATAGAAACTCTTCAAGAATGTCAGCCACTTTGTGGAGACTAACGTTGTCCAACACAATGACATTGATGAATCCAGGGCTTGTGCGCCTCAGGTGCTCCTGGACCAATTGAAGAAATGATAGAAAGGTCCTGTTGTTATTTGAACCAATATCATTTGGTAGAGCTCAACCCCCTTTGGACCAAGGAGAGCCACCATCAAGTAGGCTGTGGCGCGGACTGCAGCACGCCAAGCCATCCTATCATTGGAGCCTTTGGGGACATAGCCATACCCATTGTGCATTGACCAGGCAAATGCTGATTCATCAATATAGTAAAACTTTACTGTCCCCTTGGCTTTGAGGGCAGTGTACGTCTCTGCATATTTTTTCTGGGTCTCAACATTGGCTGGGCTGTTTCTGTTGTAGGGGGATATCCCGAGCTTTTTCCAAGAAAATTGCATTCCCTTCACCAGATGGTAGTAAAAGGAAATCAAGGCCTCAATCCCAAAAGTAGATTTGACTATGGCCTGTATATTGGCCAGTTCAAGATGGCAGTCCCAGGTGATCCACTGGCAGATTGCCCATTAGTGCTCCTTGGTGAGCATGGTAGAAACACGCAAGGATTTCTCCGCAGCAAGGACACAACCAGTATTGATGGATTTTTGGAAGGTCTTGCTGGTGTACTTGGTATCCACTCCAACAAGGGCTGCGGCTGCCTTTTAATCACCCAATTCCCGCATTAGCTTAAGCAGGATGATGCATTTGATGTCAGGGATGCACTTATGGGCGGGCTTTTTAGTGGTGGGGATTGAATTTTTGGCATTGGGCACAACACAGGGCATAGGTACCTTGGTATAGAAGGCTGCAACTTTTTTTAACACCAGCTGTCCCTCATCAGTTTGATAGAACTTGGGCTCCTTGTCATCCTCCTGATTGCCATCACTGACGTAGGGCTTATAGCTAGTATCAAGTACAGGCTTCACCTTCTCCAGCATGGCTGACGGGACCGACTCTTGCCAGTACACAACGTCAAACACATACAAAGTAAGTTCTACCTCCTTGTTTCTAACTTTTTTTGTGAAGGTAACCTTGGTTGGCTTCCGGGTCAGCTTGGGGACCCAATGGTTTATGCTCTGCACCCTAGCAGCTTGTGCTCCTTGAACCGGCTGTGTCAGTGCAGCTTCACTATGGAAATCTCCTCTCCTGTCTCCTCCTTGAGTAGGCACTTGGGTTGCACTAACTCTATTCTTTGACTTGCGGGGGCAACCACAACCGCAGCGCACAACGGGTGTATTGGTACTCTGTTGTTGTGTTCCTTCCATTTTAAAATTTAATAAAATATTAAATAAATTTCAATTAAGTTACTCCCTAATTTTATTTTTTGCTTTTATCTGAATATGGATATTTAATTAGAGTTTTTCCCACCCAATATCCCAATTATAGATTTTTTATTTTTTAATTAGTTGTTTTTGGTTTTACCACACCCATTTTAGAATACTCAAAAAAATCCACCCATTTTCCTAGATTTTACTTCCAAATTCAAACACCCAACACAATATTTTTAAATTTTATGTTTCAGATCTTGTGTCTTATTTTAGATACCTTGGTATCATTCATGATTACAATCCATTGCACACATTGAGTGAGTGATTTTGTTTACATAGTGAGTTGCTATTGTGTTTTGTTTTTGGTTTGAGTTTTGACACACCTTGCTTGGGTGTATTTTGACACTGATTCACATAGTAAACATATGTACACCAAAAGTCAACTCACACCATTTTGTTTGTGAATCAATGTATTTTGGATTTTATTTTGAATGCTTTTGCTTTGCGTGTGAGCCCTTTGTTGCTGTGTTGACACATTTTGCCCATTAACGCCAATAAACCATGTTAACAGAGTGTATATTTTAACCTGAGAGTTGGATTTTGTTTAAATCTGAAATCATTTTGTTTAAATCTGAGGTATTTTCAGTTGTTACTATAGATTTTAAAACTACTGTATTAAAACTTAAATTTTATTATTTAAAATAAAAAATTAAAAAATAAATTTTAATATTTAAAATAAAAATTGAAAAATTAAATTGCAAGGGAATATAATTTATTAGGAAGAAGCAAATTGCAAATGTAATGCAATTATTATGGGGAATTATACTCCAAAATTAAATTTTCAGCTAGAGCGCCTAATTGGATCCACATACTCTTCTGTACATGGTGGACAACCCTGGATGCAATTGCTAGAGGGGTGGTGCCCTACACCCCGGTGGTTGCTGAACACTTAATAAAAGGGAGGTGGGTAAGCAAATTGATAAGCAGATTCTTTTTAGGAGGCATGTAGTACCCATATAACAATGCCAATGCAAAGGAGTTGTACAAGACATACTTGACGTCCTATATCCCTGTGGTGTCTTCTGGCGTTCTAGTGCTAATGGCATATTTCAACTTGTATAGGTACATCCTCCAACTTTTTGATGTTAGTTTTTAATATGCAATGTAGTAGGATTCCTAAGTATACTGTACATGAATCCTTTGCAAGATATTTTTTTTGGAGAACATGCACAATTTCTTGTACACTTGAACTAATATGTTTATATAGAATGTTTGACTGAATTTGAATAATGTACCAGGAGGCGCAAGACTTGTATCTGCTCCCATGCCTCCGCAAACAAAATAAATAAAGGTTTAAACGTATTCACAAGGACTGTGTCCCCGACTTTATTTGATTATGCTTTGAAAAATTCATTAAAAATTTCAGTTTTAAGATATTCAGTTTCTATTTGAAAGTTGGTTTTTATTAGGTTTTTTCATATTCATTGATATTTGAAAAGGGAAATTGTTGTATTCTTTCATAAAAATATTCATCAAAGTTTTTTTATATCCCCAAAAATTTCAGTCATATCTTTGAAGTTGATATTTGCTCCTATTTTGTATGCTTCCCTAATCCATGGCAAGCACCCCACACGTGGTAAATATTACCTGCCTTTTGCTTCTATATTTGCAAAATTATTCATATTGATTTGAATTATTTTACTTAGTTCATTTTTATTTATTTGCTTTACAGGGGCTACCAGTGATTGGTAACCCCTGTAAAACCAACTTGGCGTGAAAGCCGCCACTTCCACAACCTTGTCCCCATTCCTAGTTATAACTAAATAAATATAAGTAAAACATAAAAAGACTTACTGATTGTTTCCCCTGCGGCCCCCTCATCCACAGGCGCTCCTTCAGCAAACTTCATGAGTGTTGGCTGCTCCTCATTTGTTTTTCTGGGCTTGATCTTCCTTATTTTTTGTGCTAATTGTTCACCCTCTTGATTTTCATTTGATACATTTTCATTGTTTATTGTAGCTCTTCTGCTTCTTGATTGTGCTTCAGTTTCATCTGTTTCCATTTGATTGGTTTCCTCTTCATTTGTGTTAATTTCCTTTGAGCTTTCATTTCCTTCAATCAATTTAATTTTTTGATTATTTTTTCTGTTGGTTTTCACTAATTCCCACGAGTTGTAACTTTCACTTTTGAAATCTAACCACTTGAGTATTTCCTTTTGAAGATTTAAAACTTTTTCCTTGTGTTCTTTGTTGACTATTGTTCCCAGGCTATTTTTTGCAGTTTTGTTTTGCTGGACCAAGGCACTTCCCTCATTTCCCAGTTGATTTACCACAATTTCCCTTATGTTATGTTCAAGCTCAACAACCTCTTTAGAGGGCTGACTCTAATCCATTGATAAGGCTGTAGATATTTGACATTTTGTTTGAATTACATCAAAAAACTGGTTTTATAGTACTACCTTCAATGCGTGAATATTTTTCATCATCAATAATAAATTAAAGACTTATAAATGTAAATATTGCATTGGAATATTGCAATTAGATGTCAACTCTTGATATTTTGATATTATGTGCATAACTCAATGCATTATGCTTAATAAAATTAATTGTAAACAAGGCCTTTTTAATTGTAATTTATTTAAATGTACTGTGTTTATATTAGAGAGCCATTAATGTTTAGTACAAATATTGATACATGGTGCATTTTAAAGCCTGTATAATTAGCTATTAGTAACAATTCTGTAAACTTTCTAGCTGTATTTTGTGAGTAATAATAATGTAATGGATCAATAAATTACTGTTTATTATCATTAATTGACTGATTTTTTTTGCTATGGCAATAGTGCATTTTCTGATATTTATGCACTAGTTTCCAATTGGTTGATTTCACATCCAATTGCATAGGCAAAAGGAAACATGGTTACCACCCCAACAGCATCCAGTCTTGGGGTAGCAACTTGATTTCCTATTGTCTATGCAATTGGATGTGAAATCAACCAATTGGAAACTAGTGCATAAATATCAGAAAATGCACTATTGCCACAGAAAAGAGAATCAGTCAATTAATGATAATAAACAGTAATTTATTGATCCATTACATTATTATTACTCACAAAATATAACTAGAAAGTTTACAGAATTGTTACTAATAGGTAAATATACAGGCTTTAAAATGCATCATGTATCAATATTTGTACTAAATGTTAATGGCTCTCTAATATAAACACAGTACATTTAAATAAATTACAATTAAAAAGGCCTTGTTTACAATTAATTTTATTAAGCATAATGCATTGAGTTATGCACATAATACCAAAATATCAAGAGTTAACTTCTAATTGCAATATTTACATTTATAGGTTTTTAATTTATTATTGATGATAAAAAATATTCATGCTAATAATTTTATGTTATTCATAAAATGTACAAGATTGTATTAATTATGGGAAATGTTGATAATGTAAAAAGAAAATATTATTAATTATGAGTTGGAAGATTTAATATTGACTTCAATAAGTTGTCACAAAGAAAAGTTTTATTTTACTGATCAAGGGACAAGTAGGGGAGAGAATGGGCATAATGTACGTCTCCATCATCTGTGCCTGTAGAAGGGATGGCATCAGAGGTAGCGGGGAGGGAACATGTGGTGGTTTGGGAGTCAGGGTTGAAAGGCAGGTGGCTTGGTCTTGATGAGGGGTTGGGGAGGCAGGGTTTGTTGACTGGTAAGAGGCAGCAAGAGCTTATTGCTTCAATTGCTCAAATTCTTCTTATGTCACGTATGTGGGCTTGAAAAACCAAATGGATGAGTGTGGGGGAAGGTGGGAGTTCTTTTTGGACTTATCACTATCACTTGCATAGAGATGACAAGTTCTGATAAGTCCTGGAAAAATATTAAAAGAAAAGCTCATACCCCTTCTCAATTAAGGTGCATAGTTTGTTGTAGGTGGTAGGCTTTGAGCACCTGAGAGACAGACCAAAATTGTAGAGACATACATCTTCAAGATACATGTCAGTGTGTTTGGTGGGTATGTCCAACAGATATGCCCTGCAGCTGTAATTTTCTTGGTTGCTCATTCCGCTGCTCCACCTCAGCACTCATTACAACTGTATACACAGCTTTTTGGGAAGCTCACTCCTCCAGCATGTCCTTGAGCTCCGTCTGGTAGACATACCCATCTGCAGTGTTTGATATTGCTGAGTAATAATTGACACCTAATGAGAAAACTGCTAGCAAACCCCCAAAAAATTGATAAAAAATTGGGCCACATTTGTAAACGTCAGATTGGATACAATTTTCTCCATAATTGTCAGAAATCGCACCATCAATGCTATTTTAATATGGCCTTTGAATAGTGATATGTGCAAAGATTTGGTCAGATTTGCTTTTTGACTTTGGAAATTCCTTGCTTTTCATAACTGGGTTTACATCAATATTCACCCATTCCAGAATACCCTACCTACCCTTGGCTGATCCTGGTATGAGTTCAACCCAATGTGACTCCCTCTGCCACTCTGTCTACCTATTGAGTGATCATTAACCCTTGTCTAGTATTTAAGTAGAACTACTTCTACTAATAAAGACAAGTTTATCCAAATTTGTGCTAGCTTTTATATTATTCAAGCTTTTCCCCTTCCTTTTCACTGAAAGGAATTCCTCTTCTTTCATTCCAGGAAATCAAGGTAGGTGCCCTTAATTTTGCCCTGAAGGCTAACCCAGGCTAGCTTTGAACCTCAAATCTTTTGTTATAAATATTTCCTGCCGTGTCCTCCTGGATGTTGTCCCCAGGAGCTGCACACAGTAATAATCTTGGATGCTTGTGGAAATCTTGACATATGGTAAGAAGATGGCATCATTGAGCGTCATCAATGCCCTCTCTTTTATAAACTTAATTATGGTTGAATTGTAGTCTTTGGTATCCACCAAACTGGGACCACTAAGAACTTGATTGGGCAAGATTTTAGCAGCAACCCCAACTCTGTGCATCCACAAATTGACTGTTCTCTTTTTTATGAAAATTCTGTGGAGTCACAGTTGGATACTGAACTAGACCAGAGGCATCCGTGGGTCATGTTCCATGATGGCCATCATAAGGGGATTACTTTTTCACCATCAGTTGAAGTACAGGCACCAGTTGGGGTCTTCTTGTGAGGGAGGCATAGTTGATGTGGGCTTGCAGGGTTGCAGCCACGGTAGACTTTGCAAACCCCATCACAGCTGCAACTTCCCCAAGGGACATAAGCATCCCTTGCTTTTCAATCATTTTGAGAACAATCTCTGGAGTGATAAATTTTCTTCTGCGTCTTGCAGACTGATTGGCTGGGGGAGAGATGTGTCCATCTTGTGAACTGATCAATACCATCTGATTGGCTTTTTCAGAATATGGGATCTCTAGGTGACCCCATGGCTCAAATGGCTGGTTCTGGATGCCATTGTTGATAAAAGATTTGGGTTAGCAGCTGCCTGTGCATGATGGGCAAACAAGGCCATGCTTGAGGACTCAGGAGAAAGAAAACACTCCTGGGTGATGCTTGCAGAGGGGCCTGTGGGTTGGGAGTGGCCATAGACAGAGGCTTCACTGTTAAGAGACCTAGCGTAGCCCTGAATGATTTCATCAAGGCCAGGGAACAGCTTGTTGACTTGGTTGGTGTTAGATGAAGACATAATAAATTTTTATTAAAAAACTAAACTCAAAAAGAGGAGTGTATATTTTAGTCAATTTTATTTTTAAATATGGTAAGTTGGTGAATAGTAGGATCTAAATTTTAGCTGTCCTAGAATGGAATAGGGTGGTTTTTGAGAATGCCTGTGCTTCCTAAAAGAATCAGCACAAACCCATTCTAGATCCTTTAACATCCTTTTTGAGACGCCCATAAATTATATTTATTTCAAATTCACCTCATTTTTGATTTGAAATGTGGTTCTCAGATTTGACAATCCCGTAATTTCAGATTCATTAAGTTTTACATGATATCTATGATTTGTTTTAAATACAGGAAATCTCAAAGTGTACATTAGAATCCCACATTTCTAATTCATGTATCCCACATTTGTTTGCTAAGTTTTGTCTTTTGTTAGTCGAGTTCTCTGCTTGAGGGATTTGAAATTTACCAATTTAAATAAACTAAAAAAGTCAAATTAAATGGTTAATTATATTAAATATTTTGTTTTTCACTCAGCTGAGTTGCCTGAAAAAGTTTTTTTAAATTTGAACCAAGGATTTGATAATCCCGCATTTTTACGTTCAGGTTCTGAATCTACAGTATCTTGTAGGAAAAATCCTTTATTTTGCTTATACTGAAGTATTATTATAGCTTTACATAAGCTGAAAGTTAAATTAACCTTTTTTAAGCTATAGTTCATAAAGCAGTTTTTTGTATAGTTTCATATTTTATATTTAATTGAATACAGTTACATATAAATTCTAGTCTGTCAGGAATGAAGTATGGAAATAAGATTCCATGAGCCACCAGAACTTCAAACCATTGACTACTCCAATTATCTTATAATTCATCCAAGAAGATCCAGAAAGAGACAAGACAAGATAATTCATAAGACAAGGACAGGAGTGAAGAACCATAAGATTTATAAAGCACCATAAGGAGAATGATGGATAAGGATTACGAGAAAGGGAAAGGTAATTTATACTCATCAATTCTTGAATGGGAGGATCAAGTATGCTACAAGAGGGATATAGCATTTTGAAAGTATATTGGAAAATGTAACAGTGGTTCAATAATGGTACCAATAGATTCCTCTTGGTCTCAGCTTTCAGGAATGCCTTTAAACGTTGAGATTGGTTCTCTAGCCGCAGAGATATAATTTTTTGAGGATCAGCAATTATGCACAAGAAGACAGATAGTTCGAAAAGTAATTGGACTGCGAAAGCACTCAGAAATGGCACAATTGAATCAAGTTAATATAAAAACCTATTTAAAAACAAGTTCGAACATGATAAAATCAAGTAAATTGATATAAAATGTTGTCAGGATTCTGAATCCTAGCAAGTCTAATTTTTCTTTTGAAACTAAAATAAACTTTCTTTTAAAAACAGCTAATTTAAGAATCTTTTTATTATCTAGCATATATTTTTTTATTGCAGAAATAAATTTCTTGGGGTCTCTCTAGTCCAGAATAGATTTAAAATATATATTTTATATTATAAACTGTATTTTATTCTGCTTCAAAGTTAACCTTGGAAAATCTATTTTTGCACTTTGATATTTGATATTTTTGATTTTTGCACCCTACATAGTGTTTCAATTTTGCACTTTTGGGGGGTCACATTTTCATTTTTTGCCTTTTGACCTTAGGAACTTTGGCCTAAAGAACTTGCCTGAATATTAACTCTGGGAGACATAATTTCTTTAACAATGCTAAATTTTAGAATTTAAAATATTCTTTTATTTGAAGATGAAAATTAAAAGAGAGTATAAATCTTTATCTTCCTTAGGAAAAGAGTATTTAAGTCTAAAAAATGGCAGAAAATAACAAGCTTTCAGGGCAGGAAGATATTCTATCAAATTTTTTCGTTGACAGATTCTCTGCCAAATTTGAACCAACTAGTTTTTTTTCTTCATATGTAGAATATTAACTTTGCAACAATAAAGAAATGAAAGGTTTAAAAATAAAGAAATTATACTTTATAAAAATTATTATTTACAACTTTTAATGTTTTTATTTCATTTATAACTAGATTTCATTTAATTAGATTTTTATAAGGGAAAGATTTAAAATCAAGTCTCTTGAGGCATAAAATAAGATTAAAAATTTTATGTTTAAAGAATAGCTTTTATTTTTTGTTTTATTTTAAAGTTAAATATTTTACATATGAAGAAAAAAACTAGTTGGTTCAACTTTGGCAGAGAATCTGTCAACGGAAAAAATTGACAAAATATCTTCCTGCCCTGAGCTTTCAATAGATAAAATAAAAGTATACATTCTAGAATTTCGTAATTAGGAACTGGGCTTGTCAAAACTAAATAGATATACCAAGTTATTGTGAGGTCAAGCTGGGACAGAAAAAGTAGTAATTAAATCACTCACTTATTTCAATATTTTTGCTATAATAGCAGATATTAAAGGTTGCTTAATATGGCATATTTATTGAAAAATATGGGGAATATACTTTATTTATGATTTTTTGAACGACCAACTATAATTTATGAAGCGGACGAGTTTAACAGTTGCCTGATTTCAATTTTAATTCATTAATTATTCGCCAGACGCTATCATCCTGGGTGGCTTTACGGTTACTGTTACAGGGTAAAATTTGTACTTTTGATGTCGTGCTTGGAACCTAGGAGTAATAAAACAATATATTTGGCAGCTTGGACAGAGAATCTTCGAAGAATTTTTTAGAGTTGGGATTACTTGGATAAACCTTAATATAGGATTTCTTTCCGCTTAAGCTGGGTTCAGATGTTCAAGGAATAAACTAATAAATTCGGAGATCTTCTTGGGCAGCTTTAAATGTTTAAATCCCGTTGATGGTTTCCGCTAACTCTGTGAAATCAATGCTGCACCCAATTTTCCTGCTACTTTTTGTGACTTTCTGGCATGTTGCAGTTATATTGGTTATTCTTTACTACTGCTCCACTGTGTCTGGTGAAGGCCCTGTCCGCTCATTTATGCCGTATTAGTCAAGCATGGTTCAAGAGGTTTTTGCAATACATGAATTAAATCAAACATTTATTGGCTTCTAAATTCACATTAAACTTAATTTATTGTCTCTATAGAAGATATGATAACAAAAAATAACAAAGTACTAGTCTTTTGAATCTATCCCTTTTCCTTTTCAAATTCAATCTACTTTCCTACCAAGTCCTTCAAATCACCAATGGATGATGGCTAAAAGTGTGATTTTGATCCAGCTGATTAAAATGGCAACTGGCAGTGTCGTAAGTCTGGACTGTTGGGTATAGCTAGCAAAAATTAGTCCTGGTAATTGTTCAATTACTATACATGAATACAGCGTAGTAAACCCAAGTAGGATTGAATAATAAATGGGGGTAAAAACTTATCTTTATTTAGTATATTCACCAAGTATACATAGTGGAGTGGGAAATTGTTAGAGGGGAAATTGGTGAGATGGAAGGCCAGGGAATTAGGCAAGGTTTGGCATCAATACCATAATCAAAATATCAATATCAATATAGGCTATTGATTTTGCACCCATAAGTAGGGATCAATTGGGTGATCAGATTATTGATGTCACCTCCATTTAGGTCTCCAGACTCAAGCTCCAAGCATGAGCCTTAATTCTGGAATCAAAGGCCTTGTTTATTGCCCCTTTGTGTAACCTCTAAATTGATTAATTACTGAGAGGATTCAAGTGGAATCCAGAATGCTCTGGTATCCACTAGTTCTCAATTGATTGGTCAAGTGATTGCCCATGTGTGATTTTGTTCTGAATCTGACTTTGAATTTAATGTCCATCAAATCCATCACATTTTATAACATTGCAACAGGCAGTACTCTAGGCAGCCTCCAGATTTAAACTGTCTATGTATTGAATGTATGTCAACTTTCTAAATTAAATGTGTTTCCATAACTAAAGCCTAGAGTAGTTTAAATTTCAAGTGTGTGGTGATGTGGGCTAACAAAAGAGCCAAGCTGTGCTACACTTTAATTTTAGACCCTTTTTAAAAAATAACTTTCTTAATATCAGAAGCAACAGTAGAAAAGAACAGCAGCTTAAAGAAATTGGGGATAGGAGGATCAATTTATTGTTGTCATATCATTTATTGGATTGTCTGGCTGGTCTATGCTGGAAATCCAACTATGAGTAAGGTCTAATGAATCACCATTACATTATACTGGGGGAAAATTTAATATCTTTAGTTGTAATCAGATGTTCCTACCCTGGTTCATGCTGAAAATTCCACAATGTGGGTAAGGTCTGATGACAGCAAAAATATAGAGGCAGAGCAAGCGAGAGTAACAGAAATCAAACCTGGGACCTCAGGGCCAAGTTTGATTTTAGACCTTGCCCCCATAAATGCATACCTGTGAGCTACCATAAAAGAGTAAATCTAAGTGCAGAGATTAAAACCACTGAATTGCTTTATTTTTATCTCTTCACTTTTTTGCAATAAAAATATTATTGCAAAGATTTAATTTTTAATGTTTGACTTTAAAAAAAACAAATCCAAAGTGCCAAAATCAATGAGAATAAAAATATCTTGATTTAAATTGGCTGTTAAATTTAAAGATCATTTACCCTTTAGAATAGTGGAGAAAAGGCAAAGGTGTAAAAGTCAAAGTGCAGAAATCTCTTCAGTTTAATATTTGATACCCAAAAGATAAAACTTTAACCAACTACTTATATTAATTTTATCACTGTTTAAATAATCAGAAAAGCTTCATAAACATTCCATAATCCACCAGACAAGCTAAAATCTATCATAAAGGTTCACAATCACCTGTAAATCATTTGATTGAATTTTCAGTGATTTTAATACCTAAAAAATAAAGCAGTGATAGCAGCATTATTATCTTATCAAAAATGGTTTACTAAGTATGGGGATAGAGTGTGCAGATCAATAATGTCTCAAATCCAGATCCATATTGTACCAATTTATTACTAAAGTATATCCTAATGTGGGTTTACAAATCAAACTTTCTTTAATAAGCTTCCATATGCTTGAAGTCAAAGCTGTGTAAAACAATAAGTCTATTCCACCAAACCACACGTCAGGGTTAAAAGGGCAATAATTTAATAATGTAAGTTTAAGCCTAAAATTAAGTCTTTCAAAGATTACACTCATTTTAAAACACAGTTTAATTTCAGGGCTTTTGGTTTGTTCTATACCCACCATTTTAAAAGATTTGCTAATTCCAAGTTTGGCTAGTTTCAAAAAATATTGATCCAGCTTAAACTTCTACTGTACTCATATGCTTTAGGGCTTTAAAAATCAAAGCATTAGAGATATATAAATTTCCTAACCTTCTGAAAAGAGCCACCTAGCTACTCACTTTGAAGCCTTGTGGAGCTAGCCACCCTGGGAAAAGGTAATGGAGCTTAAAGGGTATGACAAACCCTGCTCTGGCTCCAATATTTGTAAAGGATATGTTGCTTTATTAGTAGCTATACTCCCCTTTTGCATCTAAGAATAACAGCTTTGGAACATCTAGATGTTCCCTAGTTCACCTCATTCATCCAAATAAAGAGCCCCTTCAAGATAAAATAAGCCTTCAGCCAAGGCTACTGTCAAGATTTTTGGATCTTGAGGAAGAAGAGATATTGTTTTTATTAGTTGTATTATGCATTTTGGGATAGGGAGATCTATATGAAGACAGATGTGCTTCCAATTGGTGTGGATGAGGGCTGCAACAGGCTGGGTTCCATTGCTGCTTGAGCCAAGTAAAGGAGAGTCCTGTGGTCTTTGGGACGCAACACTGTCTTTGGTGGTTTGGCAGGATTCCAAAGTAACAATAATACACTCTTATTGTACTTGACACTACTACTATTTATCTTAGTAGTAATGTTGATGATTATTATTTTTCTCTGCCTTCCAAGTGATCTTGGAAGTACTTTTTATAGTATGCAGCTAGCAGCCAGACTGGCGTTTTGCTGCGGACAACTCTTACTAGCTAGTCTATCATCCCCAAGCTACTAGTTTCACCCCCAGAGTTGGATTCCAAACCTAAATAAGGTTTTTGGAATGAGGTAATATTCTAGGCTGCTGATTTCTCCTCTTCAGTCTAGATATCCCTTGACTCAGTTGCGGTTAACTAAGTTGACATTCATAGCCTGGGCCCCGTCTTATTTTTGGTCTAGTGTGCAAGATTTGCCCGGGCGGTCTTCTGTCTCATTTCTAAGTGAAACAGGATGTTTGTATTTTCCCACCTTTATTCTGTAGGGCGGGTTTGCGTCTGTTTTGGGGATTCCAGAATGCCCAGCATATAATTATAGAAGCTTCTGGATTGGCCTGTGACCTGAGGCCAGGAATGTCTCAGGTATCTTCTGGATTCAAACTATAACAATCTTGATATAGTTTCTCTGTATTCCAGAATAGAAGTCTCAACCTGGCTGTGGTCTGTCTATTGTTAGCCAATTAGCTTTGGTGATAGGAATATGGACCAATCAATCCTGATAGATCAGGATTTCCTGACAGCTACTAAGGCTGCTGCTGCTAAGACCCCTCTTCAGAAAGGGGATGATTAGGGGTAATCTAACCCCAGCTCCTAAAAGGCCCCAGCTGTGAACAAGTTTGTCTGCAGCCAGGCCAATGAACAGTAGGTGGTCCAACATCTCAAGGAAAGGTATTTAGGTCTCTACAGCTCTGGGGACACTGCATCCACCAATAATGGCATATAGTGCTAGGGTAGCTTGAACCTAATCACTCATGTAACCACCAGGAGAAGTTTATAAAGATGAATGCCCATCCCAGATCCTTTCCAAGGATATCTTCAAACGCAACACTGGGCTCTAACAGAATAGATTAATATCAAAGCATAATGTTGAGCTGGAGCCCTAAAATGCATTATTACAGGGTTAAAGAGTCTTGCCACCCTACCGCCACTTTAAAGTTACTCTCCCCTGTAGCCTTGGATATATCCATTTTCCCTTTATAAACCAAGAAATCCCCTGAAAAAACTCTGCCAAACCCTTGAATTTGTTGGAGAATTTAGCCTGCACAGTTATTGAGAGATTTGTTCTGGCCTACCCCTCAAAAATCCCCAAAATCCCCACAAATTACATCTTCCAAACTTTGGAAGGAACACTGACCTGTTTGGACTGTCTTATGGCCTGGGTGCACCCCCATTTGAAGTTAATTCCTTCTAACCAATAATATGCTCCCACATCAATGGCCCCATATGGAATATATTTGGAGAGCCCCCATGTCTGCTCACCTGGAAATCTGCAACCAATCAGAGGTGTTCCTGGAAGTTAAACTAAATCCTTTGATCCCCTGGCTGAGGGTTGAAATTTTATCTCTTGGCCAATCTGAACTCCTCCCACTCATGTGCCCCAAAAAGGGGGCACCAATTCTTAAAAGGCTCCCTTTAAGAAAGAGAATTGGTCCCCTGGGTCCCTACTAAGCTGTCTTTCATAAGAGGCTTTAAAGAAGTGCCCCTGGCCCCCATCCCTTGGTGCTCCCCTTTAAAGGTTTTTGGTGAAATCTCCATCCCCTATTACCTTTTGCCCTTCCCCTGGTCCTGGGCTTCCTGCAGCGCCTTCTTAGAGTGTTGGTCAGCACTCTAGGTCAAGTTTAACCTGGTGTGCTTTCATTTTCATTTTCAGACCCTAAAGTCTGGTTAGTACTGTCTATAAGGTCTTTCTTTGAGTTTAGTCCTTCTGGCTTCAAAGGCAGGATTGACTCCAAGCTTGGCCTTGGGCCTATGCCCTTGTCCCCGCAGCCCCACAGCCTCTAGCAGCTCTCTCCAGCTTGGATCTGCCCAAGGCTCTTGTTCAGGCATGGTGGTCAGGATTTCACCTGGTCCTGGTCCAGGCCCTGGAGCCCACCTAAACCATCCCAGATCTCCCAGCAAGGTCAGCAATGATACTTCCTGTACTCAGATTTGTGGTCCTTGTGTCATTTCCAGCTCTGCTGATCCTTAGGCCTACTTTGCCCAAATTATAGCTCCCTTCTCTCTATTGGCCCTCTCACCAGGGAGAGATCCTGCCAAGCTTCTCCACACTCCTGGATGGCCTTCCTTGGAAGGCCCAGGGCTCAAAGGCAGAGGGGGGTTCCTGATGGCAAACCTCCCACTGATAGGGTTTCCCTTCTCTGCAGGTTTGTCTCCAACCCCGCCCCAGATCCTCTCCAGGCATGCCTCCTGGTTGCTGTTGGGCATGTAGCTCATGGGAGTGACCACCAGTCTTCCCAGGCCACCCCCACCTCATACTTGGGAACCTCTCCCTGGGCAGTCAATCCAGCAGCTCTCTGGATGATATTTTGGTGGACCCTTTCCCCAGAATCAGAGCCAAGCTTGGTCTTTTTGTACCCTCTCTTCCTGCCACCAGCTGCCAGGGTTCCAGGCCCTTTGGAGTACCCCACCTGCTGCAGGGACAAGGTGGGTTGGTGGGACTCAATGAAGTTAGGGGAGAGGTTCCTGAAAGGGGTATGGGGCTGGCAGCAAGCGTTAGGGTAGAAAACCAGATGGAAGGGATAGTGCGCCCCGGCAAAGTCAGAAACCAGCAAAGAACTGCCCCAACCCCTGGAGAGAAATTGATGGCTTGGATGCCGTTATTGACAGAATGGGTCAAAGCTGGGGTCACTCGAACAGCCCAGGAAAATATGGACCTGGTGTATTTTTATCCAAATAGTCATGGCAAGAGAACTACATGTATGCACTATTCAGAGATGGCAGCCCTCGGCCCGCTGGCCGCCGGGATTTTAAATTATGGCGCCATTGCCTCAGATTTCAACGCAGGTCCGCCCACTGCTGAAAATATTCTCACCCACCAATCAGATGTTGCCAAACCCCACCCTCCTATCCTGAAGCACCTTAAGACTCCCTCATCCTGCTCTAGATACAAGTTTCTAGATAGATTATTATTGCTGAGAAAATAAAACCATTGGATTTCCTCCAAACCCTGTTACACTTGACCACTTGGGCCTTCTGTTCCCAGAAGTCAACAGTCTAACAACCTCTTTTCTGACGCTGGTACCCAGTCTCTTACCCTGGAGTGTCTGGCCTTGTACCTGGCGTCCCAGCTGCCATATTTTTCTGATCCACCTCTCAGTATACCGCTCCGTGTTCCCTGCTCATGCCGGCATTCAGGTATACTGGTTTCAACACAGAATTCATCCATCCCCCTCCCAATCTGGCTGGGAACTTTCAAAGCAGCTGACAGTTGATTTGATTTATCCTCTCCATCTGCCTTTAAATAGAGTAGCTTGCCCAGTTATTCTTACAGCAGGCACCCTCAAGCTTATACCCTGCAAGAGGGATATATTGGATACCAAGGGGCTGGGGGACATTTATTGGCTGGGACAGCTGGAGAGATTGGGCGGTTAGTCTTGAAGAGGGGAGGACCAAAAGCTCAGATGGATGGGTTGGCAGTTGTATCTGGCAATGAACACTTGCAGCAGGGTGGCAAGCTCTCTCCCTATCAACCCAAGCAGTACTTCTAGTTGGGACCTTGATATCTGGTCATGGGATACATCACAGGTGGAACCCTTACAGTCAGGGTTAGGATGTCTGGTAAAGCGTGCTGGGCCAAGAAGGGATCCATAGGGTTGTTAAAAACAGGCATGGGTCTGCAGGCAGGCCAGCAGGTCAATGTGAAGGAACAGGGGCCTGAAAGTACCACAGGAAAACAGTATAGGACTGGGACATGGTAAGGTGAAATCTGAACGTACCAATATCCATAATCCTTATCTTCTAAACAGCAGCAAAACTGGCTCTGAACCAGGAATATACTGGTATCACTCTGCCCAGATTTAATCTGGGATCAATGTTTCACAAGCTGGGTGGGCACCACTTCAGAATCTTTGAGGCAGCAGAACAGCGCTGGGCCAGGGGATGCTCATTGGTTTCTTGGGAGATTGACCAAGGAGACTCTTCTGCTCTTTTGGGTCCCTTCTAAGGTCTGGCTGGCCAGAGTAACATACATCAATTGCAGCCAGCTGGGTGAGTTCCAAACGTCCACCATCAGCAGAATCTCTCAGGAGATCAACCAAGGGGCCAATCTGGAGTCTGCTGCTCTAACATAGGTCCCAGGGCCCTAGGTTTACCTTGTGTTTCCTTCAAACCTTGGGTAGGAGTTTCAGTCAGAGCTGGGCCAGGCTCTTGACCTTCTTGTATTCAGATGAGAGCAACAAAGATAATAGCCTACTGGGCGCTAAGTTGGGTTGGACAGGCGGCTTCAAACCAGCTGGGCCTGGGTTTGAACTGCAATGGGACACTATCCAGTTAGGTGTATAGTAGTGTCAATTATGACACTGGATTCACCCACTGCAAGAATTAGGATGGCTGAAATACCTGCCTCAGGACAGTTGTTTTCTACTGGGACCAGATAAGGTGGTAGTGGTGACAGGTTCAGCCCTTTATCAGGGGCTGTACCTCCCAGGAGATAGTTATTGGAGGCTTTGGCATGATGTGAAGTTTTTTAATGGCCTGGGTGACTCCCAGGGGAACCTTCAGTCAAGGGGAAGGGTTGAGCCTAGAAGGCCCAGTAGATGACAGGGGCCATCCACATCACATAATTAGCAGTAGTTGCTCAAGGACGCCACACTCCCATGTGGGGTATCACTTGCTCAGTGAGCCCCAGCATGGTCAAATAGGCGAACCCAAGCTTACTGTAGTTATATAATGAAGCAGAAGGAAAGAGAGGAAGTTCTCCTGTGGCAGCACTCATGGTCAGGCTTGGCTGGGCAAGTTGTTGGAGCAGAGGAACACCAGGAAAGGAGGGGCGCGGTGCAGGAGCAGGAATTATTTATTGGTCCAGCACTCTAGGAGATGGGGTAAAAGCTGGCAGTGGTTGGTTGGAGGCAGCTAAAAGTTGCTCCGTTTCCCAGAACTGGTGTTGGTATTGGAGGTACTCTCTGTTTGAAAGCACCAGCAGTATAAAATTTGTGATAATGTAATAAACCCCTACAAAGTATAAATGCTCAGTGTGCATTAACCAATAAAGTTTATTAGATGAAGATGTCAACAAAGAAAGGGGATGCCAGTGTTCCCAGCTATATCCTGCTGGGAAACTGAAATTGAACTACTGGCAACTTCTTATTGTTTTCAATGGATTATTCTCAAGCTGGGTTCCACTGATGACTCCTGATTTGTCATTTAGATGTATCCTTTCATTATTTTTGCCCTGGGGAAGCTGGCAGGGGAATTTTGGGCCATTTGGCAACCCAAGTCCCCAATTATGGGTTTCAGAGGGTGTGGGCTAATTAAAATCTTCTTTACTTGGCTTTAGGACCGTTTCCAATTGCCCCCATGCTTGGCCTTGACCAGGGTTCAATTCTCCACTTGGAATTAAAGTTTCCTTTGGGTTATTCTGCATAATCAACAGTGTGATTGTTTGGTCGCGTGATTGCTCAATTGCAGGCATTGAACCTATGCAACATAGGGTTTTGTCTGGCCCATTCTGGGCCCTGACATCATCCACCACCATAGTTGAGCTCTTACAGCTTAACTCTGGATGCCTGGTCTTGTACGTAGTCAGGAGGACACTAGCATTGGAAAGGATATCTTCAGGTTCCCAGGTATTCTCTTTGGGTGGGTAACCTTTCTATTTGATCAAGTAGTGTAGTTGTTGATATCTCATCTTGTGGTCTAGAATCTGTTCAACCTCATACTCTAGAAAGATTCCTACTTTGAGTGGGGGAGGGGCAGTGCAAACAACTTGATGAGGGTGTGAGGTACTTTCTTCTTGGACAATAGCAATTGGTGAAAGACGTCATGGATCTTCCAGTTAGACGGGAGCTCTAACCTGTAAGCTACTTCTCCTATGTGTTTCAAAAACTTTGTATGGTCTTGTTTTCCTAGGGCTGAGGCTTGCACATGGCGCTGTAGTCTTGATATTTCTGGTGCTGAGGTAAACCATGTCCCCAACTTCTATGGGTGGTCCAGGGCTTCTCTTCTTGTCAGAAAAATCTTTGTAGGCCTGTACAGCTTGCTTCAGGTTTTGGGCACACTCTTCTTTGGTGGTATGGATAATAGCCACCCAATCTTGTCCTTCAGGGTTGCTGGAATCTTCTGTGGGAAGGTGGTCCCAAATAGGGTCAAATCTGTAGCTGGCCTTGAATAGAGACATTCCTATAGAACTGTGGTCTTGATTATTGTATCCAAATTGCGTCATGGGTAAGTGTTTGGTCCAGTTGTCTTGTTCTGCGTTAACGTATCATAATAGGTTTTGTTCTAATACTTGGTTAACTCTTTCAGTTTGTCTGTCACTTTGGGGGTGGTATGCCGTGGATAGTGATCTCTTGATTCCCAGGTCTTGTAAGATTTGGGCCCAGAACTTGGATGTAAACTGGGGGCCACAGTCAGAGATAAATTCCTTGGGTAAGCCATGATTCATGAAAATGTGGTCCCTAAAGAGGGTGGTGGTCTCCTTGGCTATCACGTGAGTGGTGGTAGGAATAAATTAACCCATATTTGTGAATCTGTCAACAATCACAAGTATTTTGTTGTAGCCTTTTGACTCTGGGAGCTCTACTATATAGTGCATAGATACTGAGTTCCAAGGGTCTACTGCAATTTGGAGGGGTTGAAGCAGGCCTTCAGGTTTTCCTTGCTTGGGTTTAGAGTGGCCACATGTTTCAAAACCATTAATGTATGTCTCTATCTCCAGCTTCATTCTTGGCCACATGTACGCTCTTTGGATACCCTTTAAGGTCTTGGTGCGGCCCAGGTGTCCAGCCATGGGGGAGTCTGGTACTCCTTCAGAATCTCCAATCTCAGTGAACCTTCAGGTATGTTGGTTTGTCCATTTAGTTTTAGGAATCTTCTGTGTAGTAAATAACCTGCTCTGTAATATTTGCTGTCAATGTTCTCAGCTAAGTCTTTCATGACAGTAATACAGTGCTTGTCCAGGGTCTGAGCATGTTGGATTTCTTTTTTCCTACTAGCCAGGCCTAGGAATAAGAGAATGGGTTCCAGCATGTGTGGAGATAGTAGTGATTGGGTGTTGAACTCCTCTATCTCTTTGGAACTGGGGAAGAAATCAGCTCTTTGACTCAAGGCGTTGGGTACAATGTTTATCTTCCCAGGTTTGTAATTAATCTTCAGGTTGTAGTCAGCTAGGAATAGTGCCCATCTGGCCTGACGTTGGTTGAGTTGTTGTGGTTTGAAAAAGTAAGTCAGATTCTTGTAGTCTGTCATGATTTTCACTGGGTGGGCGGCGTCACAACAGTATCTTCTCCAATGTTTCAGGGATTGGATGATTGTCAGCATCTCTTTGTCATATATTGGATAGTTCAGTTCTGGTGCAGTGAACTTCCTGGAGTAGTAAGCTACAGGGTGGAGCTTACTATCATGCCCCTCCTGAAGCAACACCCCCCCAAGGCAAAGTCTGAGGCATCAGTTTCCACCACAAAGGGTTTAGTGTAGCCGGGCATAGCAAGGACCGGTGCAGAAACAAAGGCTTCCTTGAGTGTATTGAAGGCTTTACGTGCTGTATTTTCCCACACAAAGGTGTGCTTTTTGGAGATCAGACAGGTCAAAGGAAGGCAGATGGAAGAAAATTTTTGGACAAATTCTCTGCAAAAGTTTGCCAGACCCAAGAAGCTCTGTACTTCCTTATGGTTAGTGGGCTCTGGCCATGATCTGACAGCCTCAATTTTGTCTGGTGACATGGAAAAACTTTTTTTCAGGACATGGTAGCCAAGGAATTCTACTTTGTCTTGAAAGAATTCACACTTGGGTAGCTTTACAAATAATCCATGATCCTGGAGTCTCTGCATTACCATTTTTAGGTGTTTTGTGTGTTCCTTGGGAGTTTGGCTATAGATGAGGATGTTGTCTAGGTAGGCTACACAGCAATAGTCCTTGAAGTCACTAAGCACTGCATCTATCATGGTTTGGAAGGTGCTGGGAGCATTAAAGAGGCCAAATGACATAACCAAGTATTCAAATAGCCCTTGTCTTGTTTTGAAGGCCGTTTTCTATTTGTCTCCAGGCTTGATATGTATCTGATTGAAGGCGTCCCTTAAGGCAACTTTGGAAAAGATGTTTGCTCCAGAGAGCTGATCTGAAAGTTCTTCAGCATTTGGAACGGGATAGCAGTTCTTTACAGTAATCTTGTTGAGATTTTGGTAGTTTACACAAGGCCTCAATTCTCCACCCTTTTTCTTGACAAACAGCAGGGGAGACAAACAAGGGGATTTGGATACATGGATGTAGCCTTTCTTCAACATGGTATCTAGGTATTCCCTGAGAGCCCCCTGCTCTTTCATGTTGCATCCATATACAGTGCCATGTTTGGGCTGGGTTCCAGGAATTAAGTTGATAGCGTGGTCAAACCTGGTGTGCTTGGGGAGAGCTGTGGCCATGGTCTCAGAGAGCACTGATTTCCATCTCTCTAAGCAGGCATGTATTTCTTCTTTACAAGGTGCTACCACCATGCTGTTCAATAGGTGAGATTCTTGGGTGGTCACATAGGGTAGCTTCCAGGTTGTACCTGCATGTACAAATTGCACCTGTTGGCTGGCATAGTCAATATTAAACTCATGCTCTACCCACCAATCAAACCCCAACACCACAGGTTGGGGCAACTTGTCCATTACCAAGAATTTGACCTTGATCTGGGAAAGACCCAGCTTCATAATAACACTTCCTTTACTCTCAAAGGAAGTGTCAGTAGACTTATTTCCTAGGGTGACCAGGGTGGGTTTATCTTCCAATTCTAGTCCCAATTTTTTAGCTAAGCCTTGTTCTATATAATTGTGGGTGGCCCCACTGTCCATGAGAGCTGGTATCTTCAACTCATGGTCTTTTACAACAAGATGGCTTGAAGAATAGGGTAATACTGTGAAGAGCTGTTTATTGCAGAAATAGTGGGGTTCTGGGCAGTGGAGCTTCTTGTAGGGCAGTCTTTGGACAGGTGGCTATTATGATGGTAGTAGAAGTATAAGCCTGCTTGTACATGGTGCTGGTATTCTTCTGGGACCATGTTCAGGCAGGGGTGTATAGCAGTTTGGTTTCCTTGTGGCTGGTAGTTTCTAGGGGGGCCATACTGTTGGGGCTGGCTGAAATCCATCCTGCGGGCAATGGCTAGGAGTTTGTCCTTGGGAAGGTTGCAGCGGTGTTGGCGCATCAGGTTGGTGTGGTGATTAATCAGTCCATTTCTGAAGTGCAGGCCAGAGATGTCGTCAGGTACTTCAGCAGCTGCAGCAAGTCTCAAAAATATCTGGATGTAAGCTTCCAGGTCATCTCTACCTTGGCTCAGGCAAAAAAGGCCCATATATGCTTGTACTTTTGCTCCTGCGGGGGTAGTGGCACTATTCATACATTCCAGGAAGGCCTCATAAAACAAGATCAAGCCAGGGTCCTCCTCCAGCAAGTTGAGGAAAACCTCTCTGGTGTCTTCTTTCAACTGTGCTGCCATCATCATCACCTTTTGGGTGCCGTCACAATAGTTCTTAAGGTGGGCCCTGAACAGGGCGTTAATCATGACCATGCCTTTCTTGAAGCTGGCTAGGTCCATCTTGGGTAGGTCAGGGAAACTGGTGGGTGCATAGGAGTTCTAGTTCAAGGTAGATATATTGACGTTCTGTACTTGTGCAATACTTGGGTGGGATTCAGGTCTAGGTTTGTTGTGAGCAATTGTGCGGCAGGTGCAAAACTGGTAGGTGTAGTAAGCTGCAATCATAAAAAAAACATACAAAGTTCCCCTATTATCAATTGAATATAGGGGCTCAGGTTTACAAGTTTGGATAAGGTTGGCATACTGTCATGGCCTGGGTGACTCCCAGGGGAACCTTTGGTCAAGGGGAAGGGTTGAGCCTGGAAGGCCCAGTAGATGAATGGGCCATCCACATAACATAATTAGCAGCAGTAGCCCAAGGACGCCACACTCCCATGTGGGGTATCACTTGCTCAGTGATCCCCAGCATGATCAAATAGGCAAACCCAAGCTTACTGTAGTCATATGATGAAGCAGAAGGAACAAGAGAAGTTCTCCTGTGGCGGCGCTGTAGGGATTCCATCCCTAACAAAAAATTTGCATTTTTAAATGCTAAATTAGAAACCAAGGACAAAACCAAATCCTTTAATGAATTCAATCCAAAAACACACTTGAAATTGATAAATGAATGTAGTAAACCAATTTTGAAAGCAAAATCAAAAGCAATTGTGAAAACCAAGGCCACAACATAAATTCTAATTCAAAATCAAAAACCAAGGCTCCGGACAACAAAAATAACCAGGATATTGATTCAGCATTAAAGATAGGCTCTGATAAATATACAACATCCAATAAGATTGAAAATAAATGCAGAAATCATTCAAAACAGATATTAAGGGGCCCAAGAGACCAATCAAACCCAGTGAACCACCCAAGCCAAAGAAATGCTGCTCATCCAGCCCCAGATTCCATCCCTAACCAAAGTAAGGTACAATACTGAAATATAATATTCCAACCTGCCTCTTCTTGCATTGCAGGCTGCAGCCTGCTGCAGTCCTGCAAGGAAATACTTCTCAAATCACTCTTGCAGATCCACCTGGTAACCACAATGTTCCCTTCCTCACTTGAAGTCAGTATTTAAACTGACAAATTCTTCCCACCCAAATTTCTCCAACAATTTCTTTTATTCCTATCAACCAAATAAATCTATATTTTCAATTCTAAACACTTGATTAGTAGATTCTAAAGCTTTTCCCCAACAACATGAAGTTCATCTTCCTTGTATGGACTTTTTGTGTGTTAATCAGTTATGGGCAAGCATATGTTAACTTCAAAACCCCTGAACCAACTCCTACTGAAAAATCTGAAAACTCAATTTGGTATCGTTTTGGTCCGCGTCAAAGACATGCCCCTTATGTCAAAACAGCTCAATTCACACCTATCATCCACCCCAAGGCCCCCTGGTTGGTCTTGGGGTACACCAGTGTCTATTATCTCCTCAATCACTTCACTCCCTTCTTGGGAAGATTCCGTCTATTTGGTCACCTTCTACACATGTTAATGATAGGTATTCCAGTAGGTTCCACTCTGATCAAATTCAACTTGGGAGCTCTTCTCCATTCAATTGGGGAAAGGCTTTCCAATGAGTGGATCTCTGACAGGCGCTCATGGTCAGGCTTGGCTGGGCAAGTTGTTGGAGCAGAGAAACACCAGGAAAGGAGGGGCGCAGTGCAGGAGCAGGAATTATTTCTTGGTCTAGAACTCTAGGAGATGGGGTAAAGGCTGGTGGTGGTTGGTTGGAGGCAGCAAAAAGTTGCTCCGTTTCTTAGCACTGGCGTTGGTATTGAAGGTACTCTCTGTTTGAAAGCACCAGCAGTATTAAATTGTGATAATGTAATAAACCCCTGCAAAGCATAAATGCTCAGTGTGCATTAACCAATAAAGTTTATTAGAGGAAGATGTCAACAAAGAAAGGGGATGCCAGTGTTCCCAGCTATATCCTGCTGGGAAACTGCAATTAGACTTACTGGCAACTTCTTATTGGTTGTCAATGGATTATTCTCAAGCTGGGTTCCACTGGTGACTCCTGATTTGTCAGTTAGATGGATCCTTTCATTATTTTTGCCCTGGGGAAGCTGGCAGGGGAATTTTGGGCCATTTGGCAACCCAAGTCCCCAATTCTGGGTTTCAGAGGGTGTGGACCAATTAAAATCTTTTTCACTTGGCTTTAGGACAGTTTTCAATTGCCCCCAGGCTTGGCCTTGACCAGGATTCAATTCTTCACTTGGAATTAAAGTTTCCTTTGGCTTAATCTGCATAATCAACGGCACAATTGTTTGGTCACGTGATTGCTCAATTGTAGGCGTTGAACCTATGTAACATAGGGTTTTGTCTGGCCCATTCTGGGCCCTGACAAGTTTGCAGGGAATTGCTGCTGGTTCTTTTGGATCTCTTTAAAATTGTGTGAGCAATAACTAATGGAAGTTGGGTGGTGTGGGAAGAGAGCCACCTCTTACTTGGAGATGGGTATACCTAATCAGCATGCAGTCACCTTCAAGGATAGCTAGTCCCCTGTATAAGGGTAACAGCTCTAGTGAGCATATGGAAGCAATATTCTATACCATCCAGGGGATTCTTAACAGGTTATGGCCCTGGATCTCTGGTTGGTTGGGGGGCTTTCTTGACATATCATAGAACCTTCAACCAACTCTGGTGAATCCATGGGAAGTATGGTAAAAAGTTGCTCCCAATGGTATAATTTATTAGGTTGGGTTGAAATGAGGATTGTTGCATATACCCCTTAGAAATATTCAAGTGTAAACTGGACCTTCTTTCCCCCACTGATACCCCCAGCTCCATCCCTGAGTGAAAGAAGGCAAGAAGCTAGTTAACCTGATGAGAGAGGATATCAAAGCTCTGTCACACCCATCTCCTAGCTGGATTTGAGCCTGCTCAAGCCAACATCTTTAGAAAGCGTTTTGGGGCAAGCCCATGGATGCTTCGTTCGATTTAAGAAATCTCTGTGAAGGAAGCTTTATTGCTATACTGAGCCCAACAGATTAGTCACCAGTTCTGCTCCCCAGGAGCCCAGGATAGCCTTCAACTTCTTGGCCATTGCTTTGGTGAGAAAGGAGGGCTCCATTAAGATTTATGAGGTCTTCAAGAAGACCAAGTGCATAGATGAAAATGAAGCTTCGTTTATGGATTTTGGGTATTCTCCTTATATTACCTGCTGGAACTATACAGATGTAAGCTTGGGATCAGCGGTTCAGGTATAGTGGCTGTATGGGCAGATGATGGATACTAAAGCTGGCTAGATAGCCGTAGGACCTTTTAATTCACCGAAATAGCTGATTTAAAGTTTAAAAATCAAGGCTTGATAAACATTCAATTTACTTTGAATGGGTGGATTGTTGTTCGCAGTGAAGATGGTTAACTTTTGGTAGTCAAATATTTTGCTCTGTGAGGGAAAGTTATGGGATGAGCTACCTAGCAAGCAGCGATGTCGACGCATTCACTCGAGGAAATTTAAAATGAGCTCAGATTTATCACTCGCTGCTTCAGATGGGCCATGTAAAGTAGCTTTATAACCTCTTGAGATAAACGAAATCAACTCCGTCTAAAAACAAACTTGAAAAGCGAGGAATTTATATTAAATTACAATAGATTTGCATCCGCTTTAATTTTGTTTATCTCAACAGGTTATAAACTACTGTATTTAAATCTCTGAGTTACATAGCCCTGTGAAATACGCTTAAAATCTATACCGAAAGGTAGTTAGTAGTCGGAATCAGCTTACACGATATTGACAAAAGTTGTTTACTCTGACACGGGATAAATAAGAATTGATTTGGTGTTTACCTGTTTATCTTGGTTTTAAAAGGATTATATTTTAAAGCATATGCCTTGCTTGAAACCAAAGCTTCCTGATGAAAAGAGAAAAGTTGACTGTCTGATATCTCATAAGTTTATGATTGAAAGCGATATAAATATTTATTTTAAGCACGGATTAAAATCAATCCCAGGAGTAAAGCAAAGATGTGGTTCATTGTGGTCTTTGAATGGGGAATTGATGAGCTGGCCTCAGTGGTTGCAAATACAGAAACCGAAGTCTTTGTGACTTTGGAGCTCTTTGTGGAGGAGTCATTGGTGGTGGATTTTTCAGAGTCGGTTTTGGATGATTCTGAGGTGGTGCTTGATTTCATGTAGGAAAGCGTCGTCTCGAAGGATGTCGAGAATGTGGTGGCAAAGGACGTCGTGAGTACGGTTTGGCTGGGAGATGGTGTCTCTGCAGGAGTCGTGGTACTGGCTTGTGTCTCTGGAGATGGAGTGGATGTTGCTGCTGGAGTTGTGGCTGGAGGTGGGGTGGGTGTTGCTGCTGGAGTTGTGGCGGGGGGAGGGGTGGGTGCTGCTGCCGGGGTCGTGACGGGGGGAGTCGGGTTGGGTGTTGTGGCGGGATTCGCTATGGTGGTCCCTACAGGAGCTGGTGCTATGGTGAAAGTCATAACGGTAGGTCTTTCCATGGTGGGGGCAATTGCTATAGGAGGGATTGCGATATATGAAGGATTGGGAGGTGGAGCTTGCTGGTTATTCTGAACAGCGGCTTCCTTAGCTTGGGGCACTAATTGTTACTAAGTTTACTATTACACTTACTTAAGCCGCCTCTTGGTTTTTTGAAGCTGGGATCTTGATGGGGGCCTTGTTGGTGAGCAGGACCCTTCTCAGCTGGTGCTCGAGGCTGGGTAGCCTTGTTGGGGCTCTGGGCTTCCGGGAGATTGTTTGGCAAAGGCTCGTTTGTCACAACAATGCCAAGTTTGAGATCCTTGGGTTGCTGCTGGTATGGGATCTGGGCCTGGACCGGTGCGACTTGCGGCAACTTCTGGACCGCAGCACTCTTGGCTGCCGAGACTAAACGTTATTCCTTGTTTCTTAATCGACTTACTTAGCCCATCGGGAAGGTTTGCTGGCATGGAATCCTGAACCAGTGATTCTGGCATATTAGGAGCCTCCTCAGCCGAGATGAAGGCTATCGCGAGGATAAATATGTTACTTCGCATTGCGGTGAAGGGACGGGAAGGGATCCTTTTATTATATACTATAGACTTGGTGATCAGTACTTTAGACTTGGCTGCGCATCAAAGCCAAAATAACAAAAGCCTATTGGAATTGGCGATGATTCAACATTGCTTTCGACTGTGACCATTGCCATCACTAGGGCTGCTTTGGCCCAGCCTCGGGCAGCCGCGGCCAGATTCAGGTTCTGGATCACCCGATTCAAATATTTATTTCACAATGTTTAAATAAAGGATATTTCCGTTCTGGTTGGAGCGGCCATGGCCGGAAACTAGCCGGGATTTGAGCCAACAATCTCTTGTCATCACTGAGAATTAAATTTGATTTAAATTTAAATTACTTTTCTCAGCTATAGATCAAGCTTTTTAAAGCTTTCCATTACCAGAATGTTTCATCATAGCCAACCATAAACACCCAATTGTTTTCATGCAGTGACGTTTTAAGGTCTCAAGTCTTGATCCTTGGCCAGTTTACATATATTTCTTAAAGAGTCCACACCTGCTGTGCTTCATCAAATATTGGAAATCCTAATGAATGTCCACCATCTCCCTATTGCGATTATTTACCAGGCAAAAGGCACATGTCAGCCTTGTATGATCAGTTGTAAACCATCCCCCTGTTTATTATGCAGACCTCCAACCCAGCATGGCCTTCGCGACCAATCTATAGCTTTGACGGAGGTATCGTCTTTGAGAAACAAGCCTTTTGGTGAGGTTTGAAAGTTTTAATGCGGGGCGGGATTCCAACCGATCTAGATCAGGGGAAAGTTGGCGCCGCCCGGATTCTAGCGATGGACCGTCGGAGGGCATGGACTCACACTTTATTCCAAATAGTTGCAGCTCCAGAGTATTTGCTTTCGGATAAGATTTAAAGTCCACAGCTGATTACTAAAACACATAGAATCAAACGATCTCACATAAAAATGCTTTATATTTAATATATCTTGCAATATCTATAAATATGTTGTAAATGCACTCAGCCATGGATCAGTCTGAATATATTTTAAACCAAAAAAGGTGATAAATTATCCCTTTTTCACCATTTAAGAGAATTAAGTCGTGCATCTTTGTTAAGAAGTTAAAGATCCATGTGTAAATGGTTAAACTTTGCCTTTTAATTTAAAAAGACTTATGGCTAAGAAGTAAAGCTTACACTGCTGCCAAGTATATACTTCTTGGAAGTATATAAAACAAAATAAGGGGAAATCAACAGGATAATAATCTTTCTTTAGACAGTAAAGAAGAGTTTTATACAGCATCAAGAAAAGCTTATAGTGTCCATGTATATCATGACAGCCATGGGCTTATCCAAGTAGTGCTCCTCATAGGACTTGAAAATATCTGATCCTCATACAACATGGAGGTGTGGCAATAGTGCTACCTATTATTTAGCAATCAAGTCATTTCTCAGGGAAATAATTTACCTTGGGGAAGTAATCAATGATGCTGGAATACTACTAGCTTAAAAATAGGTCTGCCTATACTAGATCTTGATGAGTAAATGTGGTCATTTATTCTTAAATCTAAAAAAGGAAATTGAAACCAATAAATTATTTTTAACAAGGTTTGCATTCAAGTAATTATAAAAATGTTCAATTAAGAAAGTTATTATCTCTCAACATTTAAAGATAAAAAGCCGCCCATAAAAAGAATGATACAAAAAATATACAGCCAAAGCTTTCAGATAGTTTAGCTGAACCAATTTAAAAAACACCCCTGCTCACATTTCTCTGATGGAACTTACAAACCCAGCTGTAGCTATTGTTTTTATTAAAAAATACAAGTCATGTAAAACTGTTCAAGCAATCTTTCAGATTAGGATAAAAAGTTGAAGTTTGAATATTTCTGTGCCAAGATTCACACATTATATTCTAAGCTATAGCACATCTAAAATCATATCCTACCCACAGCACATGGCACTTCACATACATATCACCAATAAAGTTAAACACCTTACCTAAATATTTTCAAGAAATTAATAAATCATACTACATAACTGAAATGACCTTTCAACAACTAGAGCATAATTTGGAAATCATACTAAGAATAAAATAACCATTTCAACTAGAGTACAGAAACAAATACCTGGGTTTGCATAGACGAGAACCGGCTGGTGCAGAACAACTTTGTATGTTCAATTGGCTTCCCTGCACTAAAGGATCTTTTTATCACCCATCTCTGAAAAAAATAACTAAATAATCTCTGACTTAAAATAGTTTACCAACTTCATAAAGTAGCCTTCAAAAACCAATATATTAATAGCATTAGAACTTAAAAATAATACTTGCCTAAGCTAAAGACAATATATTTTAGATATGATGCCAAAACACATAGCAGCAGGGTGGCATAACAGAGTAACACAGAGAAGAGAACACATTTTCTCTTTTTAGGAAGCCTTCCCATACTAATATCTTTTTGCTAACCATTCTCTGATAAAAAGTAATACCCATATCTAAACTTTCCTACAATAAAAATTATAAGTCTACCACATTTAAAAATAGGCTGTTAATAACTAGGATATAAGATAGGGATCTTTAAAGAGCACTGATCTAAAGAATAAAGAAGTTACTTCTGGTTAGGATACTGAAATTCATACCCAGGCAGGATGCTGTAAAATAGTAAAGCTGGGCATGGCTCAGCTTTTTCATTTTGATATTCCATCCAACACTTGTCTTCTTCATCCTACCAGACTGCCAGGGAGGTTCTTATTACTGTTTGGCTTGAAATAGCTTTCCTTTTCTTTTGATGTGCAATGCCTGTCCATAGAAGATAAGCTGTCTATTTGATATGCATTTTTGGTAGTAGATGCTACCACAGAAGAAGTTGTGGGACACATGAAAGTGGTTCATAGCTCCCTAACCTGCAGCATCATTGTTTAAAATACAAAATACTGTTGTATTTTGGGATGGTTAACTGCTTTTGGTTAGCACTAAAATGGTTTACCATCCATGGCTTGGTTTGGTTTGGTGCATAGCTGATTCCCCCATATCTTGCCCAATTTGGATTAAACCAGCTCCCAGCTGACTTTTACACCTAACCAGTCACTCCTGACCCAAGTCATCTTCCCAATTCCCATACCATTGATATATCAAAATAGTCTTATACTTCCCAGTCTGGCTAAAAGCTTGCTGGTGACAATTGAAACCTAGGATGCCATCATCACTCCTTACCAATCAATACAATCTATTCCTTCACCAAGGAGTCAAGCTAGGATTTAGCGCTGCAGGGTGGACCCTGATTAACCAAGCTACCAAACCTCTCATCCCAACCCCCTTCAGATCTTTTTCAGGCACCAAGGCAACCATGAGATACACATATACTGACCTTTTTGATGCAGGGAGCATCCTGGACTCAAAGTTGAGCATAGCAACCAGATTGAGGTCAGTTTGATCAAAAAGTACAGGTGACAAAGGGACTATAAACTGCTTCTGATTTCAAGCCTTGGTTTGTGGTACCCGCTTTGATCCCAACCCTGCTTTTCAGGACCAGAATCCAACATTATGACATCTTTCTGGGGCTTTAAACTGGAGATTGCATCAAAGATACCAGAGATCAATACAAATAAAAGTTATTCTGCCTGTGATGTCACCTTAAGTGGACTCAAGCCGTAAGGGTTGGATTGCCCCATACCATTTGTTTAAAGTTGATGGTCAAGCCAAAAGCTTGATTGGGCTCATCTTTTCATATAATCTCTTGCATGCACCTCTGGAAGCAAGTGGTTTAAATCAAGTGCAGTGTATCATAAACTATGTAGAAGTGAGAGCATAGTCTACTCAGTTTTTAATAAGTTTACATCTAGTCACTCATTTTTTTGATGGTGGTTTAACCATGGCAGAGCGGCTGATCTATGTAGAGCATCCATCTCCAATAAATAGTGGGTTACAATTTAAGGGTAGCACTGGACTGCCCAAGATGGTTTAAATGGTTGCATGTTTAAAATGTTTCTTGGGGATCAAACCAATCAATAAAACAAGAGAGAGCTTGTTCAGATGAAAGAGATGCAGTTTGAATTATATACAATTCTATCCATTCAAGTAAGAGATGGTTGGCTTTTGCATTTCAAATACATTATTTTCCGAGTGGAACTGTAGAATATCCCACCCAAATACTTCACTGGATGTAAATATTTTCATACTTTACCATAGTTGGCCTTGCTTGCTATTGTACCATCCTAAAAAATGATGTCTGGAGTAGACTGGCAACAATGACATCAAGGCTCTTTAAAACAATTTTTATTAAAGTTATTCTATCTAGTTAAGCTTTCATATAATTCTGATAAAGATTGTACCAAACATGATAGATTCAGTTACTCTAGATGATCAGATATATAGGGAGGTACTGGAGTCAAGCTTGTGTCATGATCAAAGGCCTGGACTCAATTTGATCCCTATAATTTCACCCTTAATATACACCAAGAAACTAAAGTCAATGTATCTCTGTAAAAACTAAGCCAATCTTACCGTCAAGTAGCTTATTGTAAAGCTACATATCAGCTCTTAACTTTGAAGGGATTTAGAAGATCAGATTTTAGGCCTCAGAACAATTATTTTAGCTTTGCTAAGCTTAATGGTGCCACTCTGCTTATTTAGATTTATTTTTTATTTATGCTGGAAACGTGCTACTTTGTTTTAGATAAATGTAATCCAACTTACCGTTTAAAGAAGATTTTTTAAGAAAGGGATATAACCAACCATATGATAAGTAATATCAGCCTAAAAGAAAGATAGAATCTATCAAATTGTTCTATTGAATCCAAGCTTCTATATGTCCTTAGACTGGGGACACTTAGTGATATCATGATGTTGGATTAAGGCTCCTAGAGAAAATGGTGCTGGGAATGAGGTGGGCACCTCATTTTCAAGTCAATGATTCATCAAAAGTGCTAAACCTGTCTCATTTTTAGATTTTTACTTTAGCCTTGTAAGCTGTTGAGATAAACAAAACCAAGCAATCCTAAAGAAAAATCAGCTCAGCTTAAAAAAAATTAAGACTCAAGGGATCTATATTGGATCATAATGGATTGAAATCTCCTTTTTATTTAAGCTGAGTTGATTTTGCTTTAGGTTGGCTTGATCTTGCTCATCTCAACAGCCGGGAAAACTACTGTATGACCCAAAATCAGATCCTGGGACAGTGAATGTTTTTTATTGGATTTACCAACCTAGAATTGAAACTTTAGGTTTTTGCCTTGAGAAATTTCGGGTTTGGTAAGTAACTTTTCCCAATTTTCCTAAATCTTTTTAGAAGAGATTTTAAACTTCTTTTGACCATAAACCAGGTACCCTTTTAAATTAGTTAAATTCAAAAAATGGCTCTTTAGGCTGATTTAAAAACAGCCAGCTTTCGTACCAGGTAACCTTGATTCTATAGTTTTATCACCTTAAAGTAAATATTTCATATGGCTAATTATACCCATGGTTTGTTATGAACTGTTTCATAACCCTAAGCCAGGGTTTCAAACTATCTACTGAATAAAGATATCCTCTACTCTTTATGTTTTTTGTACTTCCCCACCTTTTAAAGCAATGAAAGCTATAAGGGCAATGATTAAAGGGTGTTGGATAATTGATGGCACCTCTTAATATAAATCTATTGAAGCTTCATGCTTTTAAGGCTATAAAGCAGCTTTAAAGACTGTCTGACCTCTCTGATATTTCAACTAAAGATTAATTCACATGAAGTGATCACTTTTTAAAATATCTATACTTTTTACTGGGAGAGCACATATAGCTATTTATACAATAAAGTGATAGCTGCCCCAAGGAGGCCCTTTTCAGGATGCTTGGGAATCAACCATACATCCACTTTTTTATGCACATTGGTAATTTAGAAAGAAACTTGAAGATGGGCTAGGATGAATTTACCCTAGGTGACCTTGGCGAGCATAATCTTCATCCTTGTTTAGACAACCCAGACCAGAGTGCTAACACCACCCAAACATACAATACTGCATTGAATGTCTTCTATACTATGCTGACACTTGGTTATGTTACCCCAACAGCTGTTGAGTTAGAATCTGTAAAATTTCCTGCAGCATTTGAGCCCAGGAGCCTGCTAGAAAAGGTTGGGCTATTCCAGAAAATCTTCCTTAAGAGAGCCTGCATGCTTACTTTAGCAGAAGAGATGCCTGGGCTACTCAGAATATAGCCTTGATGGATGCAGTATGTGGGAAGCATCAATCTTTAGCTATTTTTATGAGGCAACTGTGATAAAATCAACTGTATGGATGGAAGTGATAGTTCAAAAGGGAGAGCTCAAATGTGGGCAAATCTACGCCTTTTAAAATTTCAAGCAGGATTTTAATATAATTCAACTTCAGTTTCATTTTTAGCTGTGATAGTGAATATAAGTACCTTATATGTCCAAAATACTTTTTGGGCCAAGATAAATTTTTATAAATCTGATTTAAAATTTTACAAGGTGCTAGATTGGCCACATCTGAATTCTTGATTATGAATGATCTCTTTTGGATTATCACTTCTTCATCCATACAAGCAGGTTTCCACAGTTGCCACATGTGAGGGTGCCTGGGTTGATAGACCAGCCCACTTTGGGTTTACCCTTTGCTGCAATGATGTAACCATTCAGCTGCATCCACTTGAACCAACTCCAGCAGATATTTATGATCTGATACACTACCAACCCCCCAGCCAATCAAATTTCTTGAACATATCTGCCTGTGAAATCTGTCTTGGTACTGTAAATTCTGAACCTAAACGTAAAAATGCAGGATTGCCAAATCCTTGGTCCAAACTTTGGATCACATTTGCCGGCAACTCAGCAGAGTGAAAATTAAAACATTTAATAAAACCAATCATTTCATCTGACATTTTTGATTTATTTAAGCTGGAAGGGTTTAAACCCCTTGTACAGATAAGTCAACCAACTAAAGACAAAACACCGCAAGCAAATGTGGATACATGAATTAGAAATGCAGGAT
Organism: Entomophthora muscae; assembly: GCA_014839935.2. Lineage (NCBI taxonomy): Eukaryota > Fungi > Entomophthoromycota > Entomophthoromycetes > Entomophthorales > Entomophthoraceae > Entomophthora > Entomophthora muscae. The sequence goes on from QTSX02000127.1 coordinate 234,918, forward strand.
TATAATGTCTGGGTTTAGATTTCCTAGAATTCTAACAAATCATAGACAGAATGGAAAAATTAACAGATAGGAAATTGCGGGATTGCCAAATCCAAGGACCAAATTCCATATCAAAAATGAGGTGAATTTGGAATAAATCTAATTTATGGGCATCTCAGAAAGGATGTTAAAGGATCTAGAATGGGTTTGTGCTGATTCTTTTAGGAAGCACAGGCATTCTCAAAAATCACCCTATTCCATTTTAGGACAGCTAAAATTTAGATCCTACTATTCACGAACTTAACATACTTAACAATAAAATTAACTAAATTTACACTCCTCTTTTTGAGTTTATTTTTTAATAAAAATTTATTATGTCTTCTTTCAATAACAACCAAGTCAACAAGCTGTTCCCTGGCCTTGACAAAATCATGCAGGGATATGCTGAGTCTCTTAACAGTGAAACCTCTGTCTATGACCGCTCCCAACCCACAGGCCCCTCTGCAAGCACCACCCAGGAGTGTGTTCTTTCTCCTGTGTCCTCAAGCATAGCCCTGTTTGCCCATCACGCACAGGCAGCTGCCAACCCAAATCACATATCAACAATGGCATCCAGAATTAGTCAATTGAGCTAAGTGGTCACCCAGGGAAGCCAGAATCCAGAAACAGCCAATCAGATGGCAACGTCCAGTTCCCAAGACAGACACATCCCACTCCAGCCAATCATCCTGCAAGACCCAGAAGAAATTTGATCACCCCAGAAATTTTTCTCAAAATGGTTGAAAAGCAAGGGATGCTTATACCCCTCGGGGAAAATGCAGATGTGATGAGTTTTGCAAAGTCTACTGTGGCTGCAACCCTGCAAGCCCACATCAACTGTGCCTCCCTCACAAGAAGACCCCAACTGATGCCTGTACTTCAACTGATGGTGAAAAAGTAATCCCCTTATGATGGCCATCATGGAACATGACCCACAGATGCCTCTGGTCTAGTTCAGTATCCAACTGTGACTCCACAGCATTTTCATAAAAAAGATAACAGTCAATTTGTGGATGCACAGAGATGGGGTTGCTGCTAAAATCTTGTCCAATCAAGTTCTTAGTGGTCCCAGTTTGGTGGATACCAAAGACTACAATTCAACCATAATTAAGTTTATAAAAGAGAGGGCAATGAGGACGCTCAATGACGCCATCTTCTTACCATATGTCAAGATTTCCGCAAGTATCCAAGATTATTGCTGTGTTCAGCTCCTGGGGACAACATCCAGGAGGACACAGCAGGAAATATTTATAACAAAAGATTTGAGGTTCAAAGCTAGCCTGGGTTAGCCTTCAGGGCAAAATAAAGGGCACCTACCTTGATTTCCTGGAATGAAAGAAGAGGAATTCCTTTCAGTGAAAAGGAAGGGGAAAAGCTTGAATAATATAAAAGCTAGCACAAATTTGGATAAACTTGTCTTTATTAGTAGAAGTAGTTCTACTTAAATACTAGACAAGGGTCAATGATCACTCAATAGGTAGACAGAGTGGCAGAGGGAGTCACATTGGGTTGAACTCATACCAGGATCAGCCAAGGGTAGGTAGGGTATTCTGGAATGGGTGAATATTGATGTAAACCCAGTTATGGAAAGCAAGGAATTTCCAAAGTCAAAAGAAAATCTGACCAAATCTTTGCACATATCACTATCCAAAGGCCATATTAAAATAGCATTGATGGTGCAATTTCTGACAATTATGGAGAAAATTGTATCCAATCTGACGTTTACAAATGTGGCCCAATTTTTTATCAATTTTTTGGGGGTTTGCTAGCAGTTTTCTCATTAGGTGTCAATTATTACTCAGCAATATCAAACACCGCAGATGGATATGCCTACCAGACAGAGCTCAAGGACATGCGGGAGGAGTGAGCTTCCCAAAAAGCTGTGTATACAGTTGTAATGAGTGCTGAGGTGGAGCAGCGGAATGAGCAACCAAGCAAATTACAGCTGCAGGGCATATCTGTTGGACATGCCCACCAAACACACTGACATGTATCTTGAAGATGTATGTCTCTACAATTTTGGTCTGTCTCTCAGGTGCGCAATGCCTACCACCTACAACAAACTATGCACCTTAATTGAGAAGGGGTATGAGATTTTTGTTTCATATTTTTCCAGGACTTATCAGAACTTGTCATCTCTATGCAAGTGATAGTGATAAGTCCAAAAAGAACTCCCACCTTCCCCCACACTCATCCATTTGGTTTTTCAAGCCCACATACGTGACATAAGAAGAATTTGAGCAATTGAAGCAATAAGCTCTTGCTGCCTCTTACCAGTCAACAAACCCTGCCTCCCCAACCCCTCATCAAGACCAAGCCACCTGCCTTCCAACCCTGACTCCCAAACCACCACATGTTCCCTCCCCGCTACCTCTGATGCCATCCCTTCTACAGGCACAGATGATGGAGACATACATTATGCCCATTCTCTCCCCTACTTGTCCCTTGATGAGTAAAATAAAACTTTTCTCTGTGACAACTTATTAAAGTTGATATTATTTCTTTTGATGTATAATTAATAGAATGTTCTTTTTAATTATTGACATTCTCATAATCAATAAATTTTTGTATATTTTAAGAATAACATAAAATTATTAGTATACATGTTTTTTGTTATAAATTAAAAATTAAAAATTAAAAATCACAAATGTAAATGCTTTACTTAAAATTCAGAACCTAAATGTAAAAATAATGGATTGTCAAATACTTGGTCCAAATTTTAAATCACTTTTGTGGGCAACTCAGCTGAGTGAAAATTAAAATATTTAATATAACTAACCTTTTAATTTGACTTTTTTGGTTTATTTAAATTGGCTAATTTCAAATCCCTCAAGCAGATAACTCAACTAACAAAAGACAAAACTCAGCAAACAAATGTGGGATAAATGAATCATAAATGCAGGATTCTAATGTAAATTTGAGATTTCCTGTATTTCAAACAAATCATAGACATCATGTAAAACTTAACAAATCTGAATTTGCGGGATTTTAAAATCCAAGAACCTAATTTCAAATCATAATTGTGAGGAATTTGAAATAAATATAATTTATGGGCATCTCAAAAAGGATGTCAAAGGATCTAGAGTGGATTTGTGCTAATTCTTTTAGGAATCATAGGCATTCTCAAAAATTGCCCTATTCCATTTTAGGACAGCTAAAATTTAGATGCTTGATTACAGTAGATTTCAAAAAATGCTAATAATAAAGTAGAATTATATATTACAATCTATCTTATCACGTTGTCTTTTCCTTGATGTGTTGATAGTTCATTTGCTGTTGATAATGTGCTTGCGTTTAATTGGATAGTTTCACCTCCAGTTGCCTTGGCAATAGGAAATCAAGTTGCCTCTGCAAGACCAGCTGTGGTTGGGGAGGCAACTTGATTTCCTATTGCCAAGGCAACTGGAGGTGAAAATATCCAAATAAACGCAATCACATTATCAACAGAAAATGAACTATCAACACATCAAGGAAAAGACACCATGATAAGATAGATTGTAATATATAATTCTACTTTATTATTAGCATTTTTAAAATCAACTGTAATCAAGTATCCCTAATAGCAATACATGAATACATAGTGTAGTAAACTGATGGTTTATCTTTGCCCCCTCCTTCTTCCTTGAAAAGAAGTTTTATGGCCCCTGGCTATGCCAGGGGCCAAAAACTTTTAAAATTCTGCGTCATCAGGAGGGTAGCTCATATATCATTATATGGTTTTATGGTTGCTATATTAGTGGTTTAGAGTGCAGAATATTGCATCATTTCCAGTTTAGAGAATTTTACATTTCACTTAATTTTATGTCTAAACATAGTTGTCAAGATTGGATTTTTCATTTGATTTTATCCAGAGTGGAGCTTCTTGATTTGGGTTGATTTGTCCTAGTTTCTTACTGTACATTCAATTTGGATTCCAGTTCCTGCAAAATTATTTGAGTTTACTAGTGGCATTCAAATTTGATTTGAAATTTGGTTCTTGGATTCAACAATCCTGCAGTTTCAAAAAAGATAGTAAACTTAATGAAAATGGGTGATGGATTTGAACACTTGGAATCTGATTCCAGTTAATTAATTTTGTCCATTGGAAATGTGCAGTCTGACTTGAAATTTGCAAAGTGTCTATGAGTTCCTGCATTTTTAAATTAAAAAAAATACAAAGAATTCAATTTAATTAAAAAATGCTATCCTGCAAAAGTGATTTAAAATTTGGACCAAGGATTTGACAATCCAGTATTTTCACATTTAGGTTCTGAATTTAAAGTATAGACACAATTCAATTATAAAATCACAATGAAAAATACCAAGTTTACAATGAATTTTATTATACTAAATCCATTGATTATTCACATAATGCAATTTCACCATGGCTGTCAATACAATCTAGTATAGTTAACATTCAATTAAACATTCACAATATAATATGAGATATCAATAAAATACTAGCTTTATATAAAAAAGTTACATGCTGTAAAAATATAATCTACATGTTCTAATTCAGATGGATATTTTAATGCAATTATGGGGTATTTTTTAGTGTTTTATGCTATTTTATGTATAATTGCAAGTTATTTGTATTCTTTGCAATAATTGTTAATAAAATGAACTATTATCTATAATTTTCTTATTATGTGTTGATGGTAGTAATATAAAAACCATTATCTGGGATGTAATTCAAACAACATGTCAAACATATACTTACTTGTACACAAATTAAAAAGGACACCTTCAAAAGGTATTGGAAATTAAAAAATATCAGGGAAATAGTAACAGAAATGCTAGGAAATGGGGATGTTCAATAATTTAATCAAATGAAGTTACCCTAAGTAACTTAGGGACAAATATTCAAGACAAATAATAAGAAAGTTTTACTGAATTTTCAGGGAAAATTCTAAAAAATTTAAATTTTCAAGATGCAAGTTATAATTCTTTCAAATTCTGGCAAGGCCCCAGAAAAAATATTCAAAAGATTGAGCTGATTGAGGGAAATGAAAAATCAATAGAAATTAACAGAAATGAAGAGGAAACAAATCAAAATGAAGGAAATGAAACTGTTGAAATGAAACCAGAAATGAACAAAGGAAATGAAGAGCAATCAACAAACATAATCTCTTCAAGAATGGTGGAAAATTTATCAAATGAAAGGAATCAAAGGGAAGAAGGAATTGAAAGAAAGCAAAGAGAGATCAAGACCAGGAAGATCAATGAAGAGCATCCAACGCTCATGAAGTTTGCTGATGGGGTGCCTGTGGCTGAAGGGGACACAGGGAAAGAATTATTAAGTTAATTTGTCTTTTACTTACCTTTCCTTTAGTTACATAAAGGAATGTTGAAGAAGTTTTCAAGGTGACAGCATATACACCAAGTGGTTTATATGGGGGTTACCAATCCTTGGTGGCCCCTGTTGTTCAAAGGAACCCTGCGGAAATTCAAAGGATAATTCAAATTAATGTGAATGAATTCTCAAAGAAGGAATCAATAAAAAGGGAATACCAATAACCTGAAGGAATTTCAACTTGAATTAGGGAAGTATATGAAATAGGAGCAAACATCAATTTTAATCAAATGAATAAAATACCACTAAATTTTAAAATGAATTTTGATGAATATATTTATGAAAGCATTGAAAGATTTCTGTTCTTAAATATTGTTGTGACTGTGCTGTTTTAGCAGAGTTACAAGGGGGAAATATTTAGAAACTAGATAATATTCTTTATTGAGATATAATGATTATATAGTTAATATGAGTCATGGATAACAAGAACATGATAGTGTTGATCACACGGTGGAATGATGAAAGGGGTGGCTTGATCCTGATAATGAGTCAAGCGCCAAAAAGAGGTATCCACTGTAGAGGATCATCATTTGTTTATGTTGTTGAATTTGGAAATTTGAGTCTACTTCCTAGTCTGGCTTTGAGTGACTGGATAATTGGATTGCGCATCACAAACCTGCTTACTTGGAATCTTGCTGGTGGGTCAAGCCTGCTGTTTTGACACCCCCCCTGGCTGAAGGTTGGCCTCCTCTGGGGGCAGGTTGTCATGGAGGTTGTTAGGAGCCTGGGCATCATACTGGATTAACTGTTGTTCTGTGGCGGGCAGGATGGTCTCGTGTTGTTTGTCTTGCTTTGCAGGGTCTCAGGCAATCATGGTGGAGGACCCTGTCTTATTTAGTCTCCCAAATCCTTGCACAGGGTAAGAATTGTTATAATTTACCTTTAGGATGATTGCAAGGCCTACTTTCTTTGGCTGTAATTTACTTTTGTCAACGTTCATGACCCAAACTTTGTTGCCAACTTCATGTCTGTTCTGGATGGGGACAAAGGTCTTTTGTTGACGTTCTTCTTCTCTTTCTGATTGCTTGCTATTGGCCTGTATGACCTGGGGGTCTGAACGGGGTGGGACCTTGCTTGGCATTTCCATCTTAGGTCCTGATAATTCTTAGATGATATTGGGCTGTGTGCCATAGACTAACTTGAAGGGGCCTTTCCCGGTGGATCTGTTCACATGAGTCTGGCATACAAGCAATGCAGTTGGTAGATGCTTGTACCATTCCTCAGGTCTCCTGGCAGTGAGCTTGGCCAAGGCTTGCACAAGGCTGCCGTTCAGCCGCTCCACAAGTCCATTGGCCTGAGCATGATATGGTGTTATCACCATGTGCTGGACCCCATTCTTATTGAGGTATACATTGGTATCTTCTGAAGTCAATTTCTTGCCTCCATTGGTATTCAGGAGTTCTGGCTTTCCAAGCTTGCTGATGATTTCTTTTCCTATGAACTGCTGTACAACATTGCCTGTGTGTGTCTTTTTTCTTGTACCACTGGCCATTCTGTGGCAAAGTCTATTGTGGTAATGATGTACTTCTTCTTGTTATGTTTTCCTGGCATGGGGCCCACAATATCTAGGGCTTATACCTTGAAGGGCAGTTGTGGGCAGATAGGTAGTACTGACTTAGGCAGGGTTTTGCTTTTTGCAAATTTTTCACATAATTTGCATTGGTCCAAGACTTCCTGAAAGTCTCAGTACAGGGTTGACTACCATGTTTTGTGTTTAAGGAATTCATAGAGGTTGCAATTTTTTGTGTGCCCTAGGTCTCTATGGTAATGTAAGATAGTGTCAACTTGCTGGTGTGTGGGAATATAAGGAATGGTAGTTTTGTTGGACATTTTTTGATGTAAGGTTCCATACACGTCTACAAATAAGTGCTTGTTCATAATGACTGTTTCTTTTGTTATGTCTGTGGTACCAGGGGGAAGCCTTTGTCCTTTGCCCAAAGTACCAAGAGGGGCCAGTCTGGGTCAAGCCCATTTTCTCCTCTCATGGCACATATGTACAGGCACAAGAGTTTGTCTGCCATGGCAGGTTCTGGACCAGGCTTGTACTGTTTGAGCATATTGAATCTCTCCAGGAGTTCCATCCAGCGGGCCTGACGGTGGGATAGATTTGCTTGGGGTTTGAAATAGATGAGCAACTTGTGGTCGGTCAATGCTGTGAATTCTTCCTGTTGCTCTAGATAACAACGCCATTTGACTAGGCAGTGTACAATTGCCAACAACTCTTTGTCATGTATAGAGTATCAACACTCACCATCTGTCAGTTTGCGTGATTTGTAGGCTAAAGACAGGAAGTCACCATTTTTTTGATTCATAGTACTCCCCCAATGGATGCATCTGAGGCGTCTGTTTTTATTTGGTACTCCCCATTGTGTTTGGGTACTGTAGGATAGGCGCTGTTGTGAGTTTCTCCTTGAGACGCCTAAAGCAGAGGTCTTGTTGAGGGGTCCATACAAACTTGGACTTGGCGCCAGTTATGGCAGATAGGGGTGCAGTCAGGACGCCACAGTCAAGTGTAAAACAACACACATAGGCAACCATTCTTAGGAATGGTTGAAGCTCCAACTTTTCTTTGGGCAGTGGTATTTTGCAGATGGCCTGGATCTTCTGGCTGTTGGGTTTGATGCCGTCTTTTTAGACTATGTGTCTGAGGAAGGGTAACTGCTTGCAGAAGAACTGGTATTTGGAGGGCTTGGCTAGAGCTTGTGTTGTGCCAAGGTGGCAAAGACTGCCTCCAGATCCTTGTGGTGCTGCTCTACCAAGGGGCTATAGATAATAATATTGTCTAGGTAGACTAGAGTGTGCTTGCCAATGTGTGGGACAAACACCTTGTTCATGAAGATCACAAAGGTTGATGGGGTGTTTGTCATTTCAAAATTTAGCACAACACACTTGTATGAGCTGTACTTAGTGCAGAAGACCGTTTTGGGGATATCTTTCACCTTGATACAGATCTGGTTATAGCCAGTGGTTAGGTTGATCTTGGAGAAGACTGTGGCGCCACCCAAGGCATCAAAGAGGTTATCAATGAGTGGTAGTGGGTAACAATTTTTGCTGGTGACTTCATTTAGGGCTTGATAATCTGTGACTAGGCGCATGATACCATCTTTCTTTGCTAATAAGAATACAGCACCAGCAAAGAGAGACTGTGAGAGGCAGATATATCCTTTCTACAACACCCCCTTGAGGTATGTGTGTAGGGTGTTGTCCTTGTTTGGTGTAAAGCAGTAGATGGGTTGCGCCTTGGGTACAGCTCCCTTGAGTTAGATGGAATTCTGGATATGCTTTTCTGGAGACAACCTGGGTAGAGCCTCTTTGAAGATTTCTGAATGGTGGGTTACAATTTTGCAATCTCTAAGAGTGGTGGTGTCCTGGTGATCTTTGAAATTTATGATCTTGTACTGGAATGAGTTCCAGTAAATTGCCTTGAGGTTCTCATTTTTTCCAGGGTCTCTGTGATGCATACAAAGACATGGTTGCGTAGAAGCTGGTCCACTGAGTCAGGATAGATCTGGTGGTTGACACCTTTGCGTTTGATGGTCAGTACCAAAGTTGCCCAGACTACGTGGGGGTTGTTCCTTTGCATCCAGTCCAGTCCCAGTATAATTTCAAACTTTGGAAAGTCAATGACAGGACCTTGGATAGTGGAGTGCAGGTTCTCAAGCATGACAGAGAAGGAGGCGGTTTCCCTTGTCACAGCAATGTGGTGTTCAATGGCTAAAACCATGTTTTTAGTTCACAAAGAATTAGTGGTTAACTTAAACTTGTCCACAAAGTTGCTGTTGACTAGGGTTCAGTTTCTGCCTGAGTCCAGGAGTGCCAAGCCTGTATAACTTCAAAAGTGGAAAGGATAAGACATCATTTTATTGGGATGTCTAGCAATGGTGTAGAGTACTGGGTCCTCTGAGGGTACTTGGATTATTGGGCACTGATCCACGTCCTTGGGTTGGTATTTGTAGTTGGGCAAGTCTTGGATTGTGAGGGGAGAGCTTGGTTTGCCTAGTGCTCTCCCTGGGCTTTTCCCTTGTCTTGGTTGTCTTGTGTGGTAGTGACACAGAAATGTGTACAGTTGGATTGGCTGTTGGCCCTGTTTCTGTGTCCATTGGAGCCCTCAGGTTTATGGTTTGAGTTGTTGTTACTATTCCTGGGGGATGGTTGATTGGAACGCCTGGTTGGGTGAACATCATTGGGTCTTTCTTGTTTTCCAGTTTGCGCCTTTTGGAGAGCATAAGATGTTTGTTCTGCTTTCTCTGCTTCACAATAATTACTTTGTAGATTGGTTACTTGGTCCAGATTCATGTGTCTCATTAAATGCAACTTGAGTGTGGTGTAGTACATGAGATGTGTAGCTGGGGTGTCAAAGGCCATGTCAGAGGAGGCACATAGTTGGAGTTCCTTGTAAGCGCAGGTGAGCTCCTTCACAGTGCCAGTCTGAGTTAGGTTCTTTACTTGGTGTAAGCTCATAAGTATGGTATCTTTTAGTACAAATCTTGCCAAGAAGTCCTGCTTAAAGGTGTCCCAATCCTTCTTGGTGTGTTCTTTGTGCCATTATTTGCACCAGGTGCCAGCATTGTGAGTCAGTTGGATAGAGATTTCTGCAATCCAAAATTGTTGTGGGCATTCTATTTGGGCTAGCTTGCTTTGGGCAGACTAGATCCATGCAGCAACGTTGTTGTTGTTGGACCCAGCAAAGGATTCCAGGGCAGTGCTCCAAAGTATTTGGGCTACATAGGCTGGCATGGTGTTTTTTTCAGTTGCACAAGGTATAGTGGAGAGAACCTGGAAGAACCCTTGTGCTGACAGGACATTGAACGCGGCAGATGAAATCACCATGTTCTTGAGAGGACAAAGCCATCAGGTATCTAGGTACCAGGTGTGTATGGTGTCCAGTCTTCTGGGAGGCCAGACATGATTCTATCAAGGATTTGTTGACCGCAGCAAGTATAGGCAACAGGCAAATTTTTTGGGAATAAAAAGTAGGATGTGTAACCTACTTCTGCTGCCAATGTTGTAACTGTGCTGTTTTAGCAGAGTTACAAGGGGGAATTATTTAAAAACTAGATAATATTCTTTATTGATAGATAATGATTATATAGTTAATGTGAGTCATGGATAAAAGAACATGATAGTGTTGATCACACGGTGGGATGGTGAAAGGGGTGGCTTGATCCTGATAATGAGTCAAGCGCCAAAAAGAGGTATCCACTGTAGAGGATCATCATTTGTTCATGTTTTTGAATTTGGAAATTTGAGTCAACTTCCTAGTCTGGCTTCAAGTGACTGGATAATTGGATTGCGGGTCACAAACCTGCTTACTTGGAACCTTGCTGGTGGGTTGAGCCTGCTGTTTCAACAATATGAATGCATACAAATCAAATATGAAGAATATTGATATTAAAATAGGAAATGAATATCTCAAATCAGCAATATTCAATGAATTCATCAAATCATTATCAAATAAAGGTGGGGACATAAACCTTGTGAATAAACTCAAGCCTTTACCAATTTCTTTCACCAAGGCATGGGGGAGACTCTAGCTAGGCAACTGCAAGTACTATATTCAAAATTTCAAACACATCCTATATAAATAGATTAATAAAAATATACAAGAAATTTTGCATGTTTTCAGAAATCTATACTTCCCAAAAAATACACATAGCAATTAACCTTGGGATGATTGTACATTTCATGTTGAAATCAAATATTGAGAAAGTAGAAGATGTTCCTCTTTAGATTGATGTGTGCCAGCTGGCACTCAAGAAGCAGAAGACACTGCAGGGGTACAGGTCAGTTGAACATGTCCTGTCCAATTGTTTCACACTGACATTGCTTTTTGATCACTATGTACCTCCCAAGAAAAACCTTCTCATTAACTCCCTTTACCAGTTGCCCTTTTTAAAGCACTCAGTTACTACTGGGGTGATAGACACCACCCCATTAGCAATTGGCGCCAGAGTTATCCACCACATACAGAAGAGTATGTGGTCCCAATTAGACACAATAGCAGAAAATATATTTTTGGGGTATAACTCCCCATTACAATTACATACCCCTTGCAATTTGATTTCCTAATAAAAACTCCTTCCCTTGCACTTTATTTTTAATTTTAATAAGATATAGTTTTATTAACAATGATTATAATAATAAATAATTAGTTACAATAAATTGAACACATTTAATGTTAAAGTATAATTTAAAAA